>LOJH01015972.1:0-10080 GCA_001685095.1 Ellobius talpinus | reverse complement strand
GAGGCAGGGAAGGGAGCAGAGAAAAATGTAGAGCTCAATAAAAATCAATAAAAAGGACATCCCATTCTAATACCACATAAAGTGCAGACAGTAAGAGATTAAACAGAATCTCATGTGTATCCATTTGAATGGCAAGTAAAGCTGCAATCCCTACCTAGCTAACAATATACTAAAGTAAACAGAAAGACACCCACAAACAAGAGAAGTACTACCATAGCCTAAAGGTGAAGAATATGAGCTCCTATTAAAATAAATAAAATAAAATCATTCTTAAGATTCATTCCCCAAAGAGGTATAAACCCAGAAAGTAACTTCTGAAGAAAGAATTTGTCAAGTATATGATAATCACCCAAGTGCCACCCCGGAGGCGATGTGGAGTTCGGGAGACAGCACAGTGACTGACTAACAAGGGCATGAGAGGGACCATTGCACAAACCGCCTCCAGCCGTGGTTTTGCTAAAGAGCGGCCCGGGAAGCCTTCCACAGTGCTTGGTTATTTTCTAACTCGCGTTCCGTTGTGGCTAGCAAAATGCATATCTCTTTCCACTCTCATAACTAATGCAATCCCCCTCCACCTAAAAGCTGACATCATGCGTGTGGCTGTGACAACTTTCTAATTCCTATTCCATGAGTAAAAGCACCATCTCTTTCTGCCTTCTTCCTGGCAGTCCACCTTTCTCAGGCCCAGACCCGATGAAAACTTATAACATCATCCTGCGGGGGATTGACATGATAGAATTTCCAAAGAAGATTGCAAAAAATGCTGCTAACTTGATTAAAAAACTATGCAGGCAAGTATTTGAAGTGCATCGTTTTAAAAGAATCATAATGCGGAAGTATCTGGCCTTTTTCACATGATGATTATTTCATTTTCAGGGACAACCCATCAGAAAGGTTAGGAAATTTGAAAAACGGAGTGAAAGACATTCAAAAACACAAGTAAGTGATATATATATATATATATATATATATATAATTCAGAAAATGTATCAAATTTCCCCAGAGTGTTAGTTTTTAGTTATTGGTCAGAACATTCAGACAGTATTTTCTAAACTTTTCTATGTGTACCCGGAAATTTACTCATTTCTATGCAGCAATCTATTGACTCAGTTTCTCTCAATTAACACCAACCAGTATTTATTTGTTGTACCCCTTGGCACAAAGGAAAACGTGTATATTTCTAACTTTGTTTTCTGCTGCATGAGGAAAGCAAAATTGCTCCCTAAATCATACCATATTTTTTAATTAAAGGTCAAATATAGAGACAGAGCTACATAAAGAGGTTTCTAATCGTTGGTAGCAGTGGGAGAGAGGGACATAACTCCATATCGCTCTTAGCTGAAGCTTTTCCTCAGGCTTTCTCTACTCAGGCCAAAATGGGATTCTTGACTTCGCTGAGGAGAGCCCTGCATTTCAGGTCAGCCGAAGATGAAGCAGAGTTGAAGTTATTAGGAAGGGATTTCTAATGTAAGCACTCAGAAAGAACATACCCACGTATGGATGTGAGCTTTCTCAACAGAGCCACACTCGCCTGTCTTAGTAAGAACCACGGGTTCAATTTTGATGGCTATCAAGTGATATCTTCAAGGGTTGCTGGAATCTTTTTGTTTCCTTTTTTCCTAATTTTTTCAAAAGAGAATATAAGGTGGCCCTCGAGATAACTGGGATAAGGTGGACACCTGATAAGATAAAACTTACCAGGGTTGAGTTACTAGGGTTGTGAAGGGGGATTAAAACATCTTTTACTATACATGGGCTTTCTAGTGAGAGTCCAAGAGAATTGTAGGCTTACAAGTGGAAAAGGAGAAAGGCCATGAACACTTAAGCCTTAAGCAGATTTCTTGAGGTTCTAACAGCTCTGTGTAAAAGTAACATTGTGTCTATGTAGGTAATCTTCATAGCAAATGGTTAATTGGGACAGAGTTCTCTACTCTGGTCTAGCAGGAAGCTTTGACCAGACTGGAGTGAAGCATTGCTTCTCCTTCTCAAGTCCTCTCAATCTTCTCTCCCAGTCTTACCAAAGTTTCCTCCGAGACTTTCATCCCTTAAACTTAATGGTGGACAATGTTCGAAAGTTTGTATTTTCAAATGTCTTTGCTCTGAACAGGGATGCCAACATTGAGTATCCAGATAGCTAAAGTCTAAACCTGTGATACCTAAGGATGAGATAAGAATGTCTGAGTTAGGGCCCTGGAGGATCCTCATCCCATTGAAATCTATGAGACAGTATGGTTACCTGGGACAGCAAACCTTATAAATGAGAAAGTATAACATAGATTCTTACATTTAATATTAGCAAGAAAAACAACAGTGCCTCTTTATTCATGAGATACCTGACAATCATGATGCTAATAACTGACTAAAACTTGAGTCAGAATCTGACCTAGATTGGACTGAGGATACAACACAAAGCCTGACCTATCAGATATATATGCTCCACTCTAATAATGAAGGGCATGGGTTCTCCATGTGCTGCTATCAGAATATTGAGGGTCACTGTCCTTATCATCTTATTTTTTTAAAAAATGTAGCCTTTAAGAAATTCATATATGTATGTACACAATGAAATATGATCATATCCATCCTATATTTCCCCCTCCAGCTCCTCATGGATACCTTTTGAATTTCAAAGCCAGAGCCCTTGGGCTGCCATAGAACCTACTGATAGTTATACTGAGAATGTGGCCAAGCATAAAAGAACAATTCCAAGAAGGAATCCAGTATAGAATAAATTACAAAAAAAAGAAAAAGAAAAAAATTGTAAGATTTGGACCATTGATTAAATATGCTAACTGTGCCTAAAAAAAGGACAAAATTCCAAATTTGTAAAGGGGATTTATCTTTGCATTTAGGAAGTTGTGATATTAAGGTGTCTTATTTATTCATTATTTCTTGTTTGAAGAGAATTTTTAGAGCTTTACGGAATTTACAGTTTCAGTGGCATGTTCTCAAGATATCACTGAGGCTAGGGAGTCTCAGAAGGGACAATTTTTTATAGAATATGTAGCATTTTGAGTTCTCTCAGCCTGTGTGAGATTAGATCTCTATCCACCATGCGAAGTTGACAGTACACATGGGAGATACATTCTTGACGGGGAAGCATTTGAGTAAGATCTCATTGTCAATCTCTTTCTCAGAACATATCAGCCCTTTGTAAGGAGTTAAGAAAAGGTGCTTAGTTTCACCTATTTGGTGATTATGGAGATAAAACAGACAGGACATTGTGAATATTTGGATTATAGACTTTATGATCCTTTATCTCCAAAGACATAAGTGACTAGAGCAGCTAATGCCTTTCTTCCCAGGGGATGTGAGTCATGAAGTCCCTGAGTACTTTTCTTCTGAACGGTTTGAACAAGAGTCTTCTGTTGCCTTGAGTTTACCAGGCATTTCCAGTCAGTCTGTGGCCTGCGCTTCCCCTGCTTTGCTATGGGGTGGACTTACATTTGATTCTGGGACAGGTGTATTAGAGCCACATCTGTTTATAATCTACCAGCATTGCCACAGCCGCTACCACTTGTGAGCATCTTAGCTATTCACACACTATAGCAACCAGCAGCAGAAGCAAGCTGCACGTGTCCCCTAGTGTTTAAGGGTCCGCATGCTGTCTTATTCTGCTACGTATAAGACACAAGGCTTTTCTAAATGAAAACTTCCCAGTGCTGTGGCTGATAAGAATTCCTGTGGCTTAGGGTCATCCTTATCAACACCGTACAAGTCTAGTTAGTAAGCAGTCCTAAGTTGTTGGTTAAGGCAAAGAACAAAGCCCCAATAATGAAAAGAAAATTGACATTTTAAACCTGTCTGGAGTTTTCTGGGACACTTCAATGTTGACTGAAGGCTTTTGCTAAGAAAACTAGGGCAATGTCGCCTGTAAAGGCATCCATCATTGGAGCTGAAAGTCCATAATTCCCTTGGGAGGGTAGGACTAGTTTGGGCTGGTATCTGTGGCCTTCTAGCACTTGTAGAACATCAGTCCAGGCCCTTCTGCTTTAGAAGTCCCCTTGAAAAGGCAAATGTTATTCTGTCAGGCTTGCCTTTAGAAACGACTTTTTCTTCTGCCTGATATTTTCAGTTCTTTCTTTGTCTTGTTATGTTTTACCAAAAAAATTAGTATGTTGGTTATTATGTGACATGGAGAGTTTCTGGTTCTGTCTATGTGGGGCTCTTCATGCCTCCTGCCCTTTAATGGGCATCTCTTTCCTTAGTTTTGGGAATTTTCTTCTATGATTTTATTGAAAATCTATTTTGTGCCTTTGATCTGCGTTTCAACATCTACACCTAAATTTTTATGTTTGGTCTTTTTCTGGTGTACCATATTTCCTAAGTGTTTTGTTCATATGTGTGTGTGTTGGGGGGAGAGAGAGAGAGAGTTTATCTTTCACACTTTCTTTGACTGATTGATCCATTTATCCATTTCTTCTTGCTTATCTTCAAGACCTGATATTACTGGGTGGTGCTAGCACATGTCTTTAATTCCAGCACTAAGGAGGCAGAGGCAGATATATCTCTGTGAGTTCAAGGCCAGCCTGGTCTACAGATCTTGTTCCAGGACAGCCTAGGCTACACAGTGAAACCCTGACTTGAAAATCCCCCCAAAAAAATCTTTTTCAGAAGACCTGATATTATCTTTTCCACTTGATGCAATCAATTGCTGAGACTTTCCCATGATGTTTCTGTTTAACTTCCTGTTTCATCTTGAGCTTTATATCATTTTGGCTTTTCTTCAAAGAATCCATCTTTTTATTTCATTTTCATATCTTGATTTGTTCTCATCGCTTTGTTCAGCTGTTTATAGTTTCAGGCTCCTCATTTAGGCCTTTGTTCAGATCCCCTCTGAGTTCCTTGAATGTATTTTATTTGTGGGTTTTTTCCCCAGTGGAGCCTAGGCATCTGGAGTTAGATATTTGGCAGTTTGGGTTGTGACTACCTCATCCCCTCTTGGTGGAGTGGTATTTGGCTCTCGGTTTGCTGTTACCCTAATATGCTAGGTTATGGACCAAGTGAATGGTTCTTGGTGTTCAATCTTGGGGCCATTCTGTGTTGTTGTGTGAATGGGGTTTCAGAAGTAGTCTCAGCAAGTGAGAATGCAACTTCTGAGTCTATGAGTGAATCTTCTGTGGACTGAGAAGAATATCTCTGCCAGTTTTCCGTTGTGGCGACCTCATCAAGTTCTGCCAGTGCTACTTGGGTTGGAGGAGCTGGAGTTGCAGTTAGAGTAGGCAGTGCAGTGTAGGGGTGGGATATATAACAGCACACCATCTTCAGGGTGTTGTGGAAGCCAGGATGGGTATCCTTATCTAGAGGCAGGGACACAAGATGTTATGATCCTAGGGTGTCCTGGTAGGTGGGGTGGCAGACTGTCTTTGGAAGTTTCTACCTGGAGTTCCAGGTCAAACTCCATACTGGACCAGGGGAAGAAGGTGGGTATTATGGTTGGATAATAAGCAGGGAGTTGTGAGGAATGGGTCTAAGGGACCTACCTAAAATTCAGATCCAACTCTGCACTGTGTGGTAGCAGTAAGTAGGGTAGCTAATATGCACATGGGTGCCAAGATGCACTATGGAACCTAGTGTGGTTCCAAGAGTGGAGTCAGACTGGATGCATGGTGGTTGGTAGGAAGGTGGCTGGAATAGGTTTGAGGGACATACCAGAAATTTCTGATTGGATTCAATATGATGTCAAGATGCAGCGGTGGGTAAGGTGACTTATCCGTAGGCACACAGGCAGAATGGGTCTGAGGGAATCTATATGGAGTTATATTCCATTTGGTTCAGTGAATAAAGGGACCGACAGACAGGACTATAGGAAGACGATTTCTGAGGGGACCTGCCTATTGTCCCCTGCTGGATCTAGGTGGTTTAAGGTTAAATAGTAGGTATGGTGGCTGACAGGCAGGTCGATGGAAGGAGTCTTAGTGATCTGCCTGGAATTTTCCTTTAAACTCCACTCAAGGACAGGCAGTCAAGTCGATGGAATGAGTCTTCGGATCCTGAAGTTCTGAGTTATACTCTAGGCAGTGTCAGGTGATGTGGCAGGTAGGGTGGTTGATAGCTGAGTGGGCACAGAGGATCTGAGGAACTCCCCAGATGTTCTGTATCAGACTCTGAATGGTGTTGGATGGCATCATAGGTGAGACAGCTGATAGGCAGGCAGGCTGATGGATATAGAGTTCATATTGGGAGTTCTGTGTTGGACTCTATGTGGTACCAGGGTGGCACCAGGGTACCATGGGGGTAGAGTCACAGATAGTGGAATGGGTCTAGAGGTCCTAAGTGAAGTTCCAGGTCAGACTCCATGCACTGTTGATGGTGGCAAGGCCATCATGGTTAGGTGGCTACTAGAATAGCAGACAGTATTGGTCTGGAGAATGTACCTGAAGTTGTTCATCAGATTCCACATAGTTTGGAAGTGTGTCATGTGAGGTGATATCTAGGCAGTGACTGAGGCAGCATGGGTCTTGGAAACTTACCTGGAGATCCAGGAAGTGGAGTATAGGGTGGCGATGTTGTTCACAGATGGGCAGATGGGCTGAATGGGTCTTGGGGATCCTCCTGGAGTTCCTGGTGATACCCCACATTGTGCCTATGAAGAGCAGTTAGTAAAGTAACTGATAAACAAGCATCAGGACAGAATGAGTTAAGGGAACTGGCTGGAGTTCTGGGTCAGATTATGGCTTCTACGGCAGCAGCATAGCAGATAGGGTAGCTAATAGGCTTACAGGCATTATATAGGGTAGAGAGACCTACTTGGAGTCCAGGGTCAGACTTCAGGCTGTGTGGTAGTTGCACAGTTGTTAGAGTGGCTAATAGGCAGGTTGAAGTCATCATGGGGCCTTTGTAGTGTTGCAGAATCTTGGATCACACTGTGAATCCTGAGATTGCATTAGTTACTGGAAAAACCTGTTTGTAGTTGTGGTGTATGTGGTTAAGCCCTAGCACACATCTTTAATCCGTGAGCTTTCTGCTTGAATATTGTAAACAGGATTAAATAAAGTCAACCACAGGTCAAGAGGTAGAACAAGCAACCAGTTGACAAGAAGTGAAGATAGGGTTATTAAGAAAGAAAATAGAGAGTGAGAGGGAGTCAGGAGGATGGCTAGAGAGATGTGCAGGAAGTAGCGGGGAGGGGCATTCAGTGGGAGGTTTTGTATTGTTTGAGACACAGAGGAAGAGCATTGGGGAGGCATTGGCTGAGGAGGAAGGTCAGCTGGGTGCTTTCTCTGCCTCTCTGAGCTAGCAGGCTATCACCCCAGCATCTGTCCAGAGTCTTTATTGATAAAATCAAACGATTGAGATTTTGATAAAAGCAACATTGTGTATTCCCCTGTCAAATTTCACTTGGGTGCAGGCTGAGTGGCAGGTAGGTTGATTGACAAGTAGAGCAACAGAGTATAAGGAACCTGCCTTCCATTCCCAGGAAGGACTTTCCATGGTACTAGGGGACGCATGGGGGAGGTGGCAATGGTAAGACAGATGGGTAAAATGGGTCTGAAGGACCTAGTCTTATTTGAGCTGGGTTCCCATGGTTCCAGGCTTTGACGCTGATAGAGTAATTGATAGGTGGACTAGAATTTAGATATATCTTTTTTTTATCAATGCAGTTCCTAGAAAACTGTAGACTGGTATAGGGGAAGGAGAAAGGCCACATACATAGGGTTTTGATTATGACTAATTGCTGCTTTAACATTCTTTACCTTCACCATTTCACTGATTTTTTTGTCAGTCATGCTTCATTCTACCCTAGGTCTCTGGGCTGTCCAGCTTCTCGGTCCTGGCCCTCCAGGACCATGCTTCATTCTACCCTAGGTCTCTGGGCTGTGCAGCTTCTCGGTCCTGGCCCTCCAGGCAGTGTCAGGGATGGGCTCTTGGTATGGGTTTCAAGCTGGACCAGTCATTAGTTAGCCAATCCTCAAATTTCTACACCACCTTTACCGCAGCACAACTTGTAGACAGGGAAAATTGTAGGTCAAAGGTTACATGGCTCCACTGGAAGCCTTGCCTGATTACAGGCAATTCCTTTCTGTAACTCCTGTAAGTTAGACACAGTCTGCCTTATCAGATTACAACCATATCCAAGGGACCTATGAAGCCATGCTATATTCTGATTTACCAAAAAGAGGGGATGAGAGAACATTTCTTTTCTAACTTTTGAGGTACAATTTGAGCCACAAAAAATCATATAGATGGCTATTTCCAGCACACGTAGCTTACCCTCTCTTTAGAAGCTCATTGCTTACTTGGGTGAATCTTACTCTTTGCAAGTGTTTCTCTTTCTAGCAAGCCCCAATGCTGAAATCTATGTTAAAATACTTTCTTAACCAATTTTAACTCTGCCCCATACTGGCTCATCCTGAGATTATTTTCTGCAGTCAAGGATCCCATTTTCACCTGAGTCGAGACCTCTGAAAGACTACTTCAGGCTGTGACAAGTGACAGTGTGGAGCTGGTCTTTGGTCATCCACCCCCACTGTAACTGACAGATTGATTCACTGGCAAAGATGGAAAGTGTTTGTGATGCATAGAGAAAAGCTCATTGTGACATTTATTTATTAAGATAGTGCAAGAACTTAGGCATACAGACAAAACTGAAATTGCAAAAAAGTTGCATGATAAATTGGTGTGTGAATATGACAATTATACCTTAAGTATGAATATTTTTAAAATCTTTAGATACAATGATTTTAAAATATTTTAATAATTTGACAAAAGTTATTTTTAAAAAATTTAATAGTTTTTTATTTACATTTTATAAACTAAGATCATTGAAATCATTCTGAGCCATATTAGCTGCACACATCTGTAATGCCACCATTTGGGAAATGGAGGCAGAAGGATCAGTAGTTCAAGGTCATCATCACCTACAGAGTAAGTTTGAGGGATCCCAGACCACATGAGACCCTTCTACATATCAGGTATATCAAATACGTGGTAGTGAGAATATGTAACAGAAATGCAATGTCTTACTTGTCTTTATTTTTTGTTTCTTAGATGGTTTGAAGGCTTTAATTGGGAAGGCTTAAGAAAAGGCACCTTGACGCCTCCCATAATTCCAAGTGTAAGTAGACTTTTTAGTTAATAAATGTACACACCCAATGGTATTTTTCAATCAACAAAGACTTGATATTTTTAGACTTTTATAATCAAATTATTAAAAACTATGAAACACCATATTAAAATGATGGTATATTCTAAAATCCAAACATAATACCAACAAATCTGTGGATGGTTATTATAGGTGTGATTTATATTTATCTTTTTAAATTCTTCATTGGAACTCAAATGCCCTTTATCCATGAAAACAAGTTAGCTTTTGTTATGGTACATGTTAGAAATGTGTTTGTAGTTAAGAGTACACAGAATTTACAGCAACTGTTTTCCATGTTGTCTCATTCACGCGTCTACACCTACCCCAGCATGACTTGGAAGCCGTATGTCCTTACCTCCTTCTGTTAGTATCTGAAAGGAGGTTCTCTTTCCTAGTACAGTTGATTTGGGGTGGGGAGCAATGCTGTTAAATAGCAGGTTCACTACATGGATTGCACACACCATACTAACCTAAAACAGACTCCAACTGAAAGAAGTGCACTGCCCTTGTTGAATACAGTGTGCTGTGTTTTAGCAAAAGAGGAAGGGACAGATTTATTATGGTACTACGAATTTAGTTTATATGCTCCAGTTCTCTAGGATTAACTCAAGAGTCTTTGTGTATAGAAACATTGTCCTTTCTTTTAAGATTTATTTCTTTGTTGATGGCTTTCTTTTTAAATTCAGGAGACAAAATCAAGTGCACTTATGTCTCACATCACTGACCCCAATTACATTCACGGGTTTTGTCTTTAGCATAAGGGTAGAGTAAAAAGAACCCAAATAGTTAATGTAAATTTTTCTCACCTAAATTTATAGTGATGACTTTTATACAGTAGGGATAGTTAAAAGAGTTGTGCTTGGTGCCCTGAAGATCAGACTTAGCCAGCAAATATGGAAGAATTTTGCTCAAGTTTAGAACAAGCCTATAAGCTTCCATTATACTTAGAATAAACATATTTCTTAGAATACTTTTATTATACTTTAAAAAAA
>LOJH01015971.1:0-19654 GCA_001685095.1 Ellobius talpinus | reverse complement strand
TTGGAAGAGCAGGCAATGCTCTTAACCACTGAGCCATTTCTCCAGCCCCCAAACCTGCAAATCTTAATAACCTATATAGCTTAAAGACTAAAGCTTCACATTACAAAAATTAACAATCTTTAACCAGATGTACTGCATAAGTGCAATGACCTCCAAATTTGACAATATACAAAAATATCTTAACAGGAGATAGAAATGTATAGTACAGTATGACAAAATGTCATTAAATTGTATCAATAAGCAAAATAACATAAACAGAAGTAAAAACATTTACAGTAATCATAGGTAGAAATGTACTAGAGCAATATGACATAAATATCCTTAATTTGTGTCAATATAGAAAATATTTTAAACCAGTAAGAACATATATACAGTATGAAAAAAATAATTTTGCATTTGTTTCAATATACAAAAATATTGTAAACAGAAGTAGAAATACATACAATATGACAAATATATTTTCAAATTTGTATCAATATATAAATTACTTAAGACAGTAATACAATAGTAATTTTATATATGTGTCAATATACAAGAATCTATACCAATGCATATTATCTAAGACTAATATGATGCTTTTAATAGGTCACATACACAGACAAGATTATGCCTTAGGGCTCTTAACCCCCGAAAGCCACCATTGGCTGAAGGGATAGAAATCTCACACCAAAAAAAAAAAAACCTGGAAAGGGGTAGCTCAATCCTTATTTTTACTAAAGGAAGCAAATAAATATATTTCCTTAAATAAACAAGTGTGAAGAAGATGCTACAGTTATTTGAGCAGAAGTGACAGAGAAACTTAATACTTTTCCCCTGACCCATTTCTTTCTGAGGTTAATATATTTTACTAGCCCACTAGCAAATCCATAGCTCCTCTCTCGTGATTTACTGAATTGCTGTCTCTAGAATCTTCTCACTCATTCTTCCCCCTTTTTCTTGTACTCAGGCTGTCTGGAAAACTGCCCTGCTTACTACTCCACATATACCACTGGTACAGACATAACCAATGCTGTCATCACTTCACCTCTTATCTATAAATAGATTTGCTGGGACTTCTTCCCAATACCCAGTTTCAGTATACTGTGTGAGCTAATAAAACTACAGCATTCTTCACAATCTTGATATATAAAGTTAGGCTAAAATGTGTACAGTATAATGAACTTCATTTTTAAAACTTTTTTCTCATTTTACATACATATCCCAGTTCCCTTTCCCATCCCTTCTCCTGCTCCCCCTAACTTCCATCCACCCCATCTGCCATCAACTCCTCAGAGAGGGTAAGAATTCACATGGGAAGTTAACAAAATCTGGCATATCACTTTGAGAGAAGACCAAAGGTTTTGCCCATATATCTAGGCTGAGTACGGTATTCCTCCAAAGAGAATGGATTCAAAAAAGGCAGTTCAGTCACTAGGGATAAATCATAGTCCCACTGCCAATAGTACCCACACTGCCCCAGTCACACACCTGTCACCCACATTAAGAGGCCTAGTTTCAGCCTATGCAGGTTCCCCTGCTGTCAGTACAGAGTCAACGAGCCCCCACTAGTTCAGGTTAGCATTTTCTGTGAGTATCCCCATCATGGTCTTGACCATTTTGCCTACATTATTGCTCCTCCATCTCGTCAACTGAACTCTAGAAGTTCTGCACAGTGGGAGCTGTGGATCTCTACATCTAAGCAAAGGATAACCAGCATATAGTCCAAGACCCCAGAGAAGCTAGGTAGCAAGAAGATTGACATACATGGATCCCTTGGAAAGGAGAAATAGACAAGATCTCCTGAGAAAATTGGGAATGTGCATGTGGGAGAAGGGAGAGATGAAAGGGAGGAGGGGGGAGGAAAGAAGGGAAGGGAGGAGGAGAACATGAAGGAATGGGATGGCAAGATAGGGGAAGGGCAGAGAGGGAAAGCAAGGAAAGAGATACCTTGATTGGGAGAGCCATTATGGGGCTAGCGAGAAACCTGACACTAGGGAAATTCCAAGGAATCCACAAGAATGACCTCAGCCAACAGTGGGGAGGGTACCTGAACTGGCCTTCCCTGTAGTCAGATTAATGACTACCTTAATTGTCATCATAGAAACTTCATCCAGCAACTAATGGAAGCAGATGTAGAGATTCACAGCCAACATTGAACTATTATAGTTTATAAATTTTCAATTATGAGGAGAGTTTTGCATACTAATTCAATTTGCAATAAGTGAGTGATAACATAAACATCTAAAACATGAGTTGATATATATATTACTAGATCACCAAATGCTAAAACAGATTGATATTGATATGACAATTACTATAAATATTAGTATATCTTGTGATAATTTATACTTCTCTCTGACTCAGTTTCAATATGCTAAAAATTATATTTCAGTAACTGACAAACTTAATCCTTTACAAATTCCCTGAAGGAAAGTCTGAATTTTGTCTTTCAAACTTAAGTGTTCATCATAGGATAGGACAGAATAGATGATCAAAAATTTATGGAAAGCCCAAATGAGTGAATTACTTATATACTTTCATAAAAAAGAATAACATATGCATTTATTACACTTAACACAGTATCAAATGTCAAATCTTTCTATTTATTGTTTGTAGTCCAAACAGGAATAATGTACATTTTGGGTGAATATAAATATGTTTACAGTCAAACATCTGGAGTTTTACCCAGAAATGAAATAATTAACATGATTACATCCCTCTCAGGCTGTGCAGCAGCTGCTAAAATGAACTTGAGCTCTGAAGCAGGTAAACCCTTGTACAATACTGCATTTTCAGTAACAAGGTATCTTTCACCCTTAAATACTTACAGATTATTTTTCTTAACAGCTAAATTTGTTGTTTGTGAAAACTTCACTGAAATTGATTTCTTTATTTCATTATTGCTTTCCTGTCACAATCTAAGAACCTAAGGAATCTCCAAAATTTTTCTGATGTTTAGAATCAAACTTATATAATTATGACACATTTATAAATGTGTTTGCAGGGCAAATGAGTTAGGAGAGATTTTCCAAACTCTGAAAAATGTAAGCAAAAATCCTTTTCAAATATCACTATGTAATCCCTATTTATTCCTTAGGCTATGTGTTATCTTGAATTGTAGCTCTTATGTATGCAGGATATACAAGTTGTAAACTCAATGAGTATCCTTAAAGATGGAGGCTAATGCAAATAGTCAAAATCTGTTGCTTTGAAATAATTTAAAAAACACAAGAGTACAGCCAGCATAACTTCCGTGATATGCAAAAAAAGAAGTTTTAGTATTATATAATTTTCATTTATTACAGAATTTAAGAGGAGTTTTAAACAAACATGAACCAAATATGTCACAACAAAATGTAACAAGGTATGAGATTCATTTTTAGTCTGAGTTTTAGATCTAGTGATTTCCGTGTGATCCATGGGACCCAACTGGAGGCCACCAGTAGGAAGTCTTAGTGTTTTCTGTGCTTGGTCATCTCTGGAAGCTACCAGAATTTAGGGGGCATGTATGTGTGACAACTTGTGACTAGACTCAAAGGTTGAAAGCTGGGCATTATCTCCTTGTATATTACCCAAGCAGAGGGCCCCAACAGTAATATATCTCCAGAAACTCCATACTGGAGCAATACCTTCTGGGGGGTGATGCTGTCAATTGAACCTGATGGTATCAGAACCAGTAATTCAAGAGAACTACAAGCACATGACACTACCTTTTGAGAAATGAAGTGGATCATAACCAGCAAAGCTATAGAAGCAACTATCAAGAGCATAGGAGACTCAATATTTGTGATAGTATATTCAGAATATAGGGCATGACATTATATATAAGTTTGTATCCTTAATGCTATGTTGTAAATTTCAGAGTGGC
Organism: Ellobius talpinus; assembly: GCA_001685095.1. Classification (NCBI taxonomy): domain Eukaryota; kingdom Metazoa; phylum Chordata; class Mammalia; order Rodentia; family Cricetidae; genus Ellobius; species Ellobius talpinus. The sequence goes on along the minus strand of LOJH01015971.1, from coordinate 15,807 downwards.
TTAGAACTGGTTACTTCCTTCTCATCTCTCACCTTCAGAATGGTGATGGCTATTCCTGATGGTTAGTTTTGTGTCAAATCAACACAAACTAGAGTTACCTGAGAGGAGGAAACCTCAATAGAAAAAAAATGCCTCTGTAAGATCAAAAGGCTGTGTGCAAGCTCATGGGTCATTTTTTTACTTAGAGATTGGTGTGGAAAGCCCCACATTTGTGTGGGTGGTCCTGAGTTCTATAAGAAAGCAAGCTGAACATGTGATGAGGAACAAGCCAGTAAGCAGCACCTCTACAAGGTCTCTGTCTCAGCTTCTGCCTCAAGATTCTTGCTCAATTTGAGTTTTGGTCCTGACTTCCATTGATGATGAACAGTTATGTGGAAGCATAAGCCAAATAAATGTGTTTGTCCCCAAGTTACTTTTGGTCATTGTGTTTCATCACAGCAATAGTAATGCTAACTAAAATGCTATCTTCTGGACATCTTAACACTCTGAATTGGAAATAATGTAATTTAACTGATTTCAGAGATTCAAAGCTGAAGACCATGTTCCTCAAGATGTTTTCATGGTGCTGTAATGATTTTTTTTTAAATAAGAAACAGATTCTAGATCCAGACAATATTCCACCCCAGAAGGTCTAGAAAACACTACCCCTTTGTGCATGCATCATTTTAATTGTTTGAAAAGAAGAGTGCCTTAAAAATATTCTGATTGGTGAGAGAGAGAAAGAGACAGAGACAGAAAGACACAGAGAAAGAGAGAGGATAGAAGAGGAAAAGTGGGAGAAAGAGAGAGAGAGGCAGTAGCTGCCTCTTCAGAAAAGAGATGCACAGAGAGAGATCAGGCTAAAGAGTTTTAGTGGGAATGGAATGAGTGGGGCTTGTCTCTTAAAGAGTTAGGGTATCCAGGTGAAAGGACATGCCAGTAGATTATAGCATACCCACATTTCTCTTATAATAAAAAGGCAGAGAGTTAGACATGGCAGGTTGAGTGGATAGGCATGGTGGGTTCTCAAAACTGCTTCCTACCTGTTTTGGGGTATCAAAATCTTTCTTGGGGTTAGCCGAGAGAGGGGGGTTCTGGTCACATCCAGGGGTAGCTGGTCATTTTACTCCTGTCTAGGATCGTTATACATCTATTGCCCATTGCCAAGAACGTAAGAGAGATACGAGACCCAATGGCCAGCTGTCTGCAAGCATCTGTAAGACATAGAGAGGATCAAGAGATAGGTCAAGCTACCATGAGGCTCATCAAAGGATGGGGACTGGGGCCACTCTGAGTGGCCAGAGGACTACAGTCCAAGACAAGAGAAAGGAGATCTCAGTTCTCAACTGTGGGGAATCAGCAGAGATAAATATCAGCAAAAATGTGGACCTTACCAATTGGAGTGATAGAACAGGAACAGAGAGTTGGAAAGTCATCCAAGTCTAGGGTCTCTGCATGCCTCAGGCCACCCACCTATGGGAAGGAATGAGGAAAGAGCCTGGCCGAGTCATGCACCAATGTTATCATCCATAAATCAGGGTGACCCGAGGCCTGTCCCATGAGGGGTGGTAGTGGGTCACCCAAGGCCTCAGCAGGAGGCCTGAGGTCACTCAGGAGACCAACAGGTATGCCATGTGGAGACAGCTTTAGTATAGAGTTTATTTAATGGGTAAGAGGATTATAGAGTAAAGCCAAAAGAGAAAGAGAGAGACAGAGAGAGACAGAGAGAGACAGAGAGAGAGAGAAAGAGAGAGAGAAGGAGAGAGAAAGAGAGAGGAGAGAGGAGGAAAGGGGAAGAGGCACTAGTTACTTCTTCAGAAAAGGGTGAACACAGAGAGAAACATAAAGGTTTGGTGACCATTTATTTCCACAAGACAGTTATAATAAATTTATTATGAATAGAGATGGGTTAAGCCAAACTTATCACCTGAATGCAAGGCTGGTTGGGTAAAACTTATTTTGGTTTATAAATCCACAGGGGCAATATAAAAACTTTATATGTGTAAATTCAATTTTTAACATTTAAGAAATTTATAAACAGGATTTGAGATGAATCATTTTTACTATTCAGATGACCATCATAAATTGTGCAATGTCGTATGCCATAGTGAAGATTAGGGACATTTTCCTACTAAGAATTGAAACATAGCAGATAAAATGCCCATTAAAATTGCTATGGAGTTATAAAAATGAAATACATTTGCTTCACTTAGGCAGTAATAGGGCTACTTAAGTAATGAATTCTTAATTATTGCATACGGCTGTGTAGACAAATTTCTTTTTTGTCAAATCACCCTTTCTATAAAAAAAAGTTTTAAGTGAATGCAAAATTTTAAGAGTTCATGCAGTAGTTTGCTTAACACTAACATGGATATAAAGGATCTATGTATGAGCTAGCTGGACGGTTGTCAAAGGAGACCAGTGGGAAATGAAATCAACTTTAGGGTTAATGGTATGATCAGAAGCCCAAACAAAGTAAGCTCTATTTATTTCTATCTTCCACTGAATTCTATAAAACACCAAATGTTAAACAAATCTCAAGATAGATGCTGGAGAAGACAAGAAGCAGTTGACAGCTATTACAGTGAACATTTTTTGACTCTAGATGAAAGTAAACATGAGCACTCCCTCTTATTGCCATAACACAGTGTCTTTTGGCCTCAATGTATGTGACAAGTGGGTTGTGTTTTAAAACTGCTGAAAATAACCACACAATCAAGTCTTTCAGTTTTAATGTTTCAATTTTAATGATGTGTAAAAGAAACAAATACTGAAGATACTAATTGGGTCTGTGCTGAATAAGCATTCAAAGGCTTTCTGTATAAATGTGGAAGTTAACCATGACAGAACTTCTAATACTTTTCTTGGAAAAATATGCCATAGACTACAAATAATAAATTAAAGTTGGTTCTTTCCTAGGCTGACTGCTTATGGTGTTTGTAAAAGAAATTTATGAGACAAACTCTCTTCCTGGGTAAAATTTACTGGTTGGTTTATTCTTTGACAAAAGATATGAACAGAACAATTTAGCAATTTCCTAAAAATAAAGCTGGATTTATGGTCTGGTCAAAAAATAAGGGAAATTTAATCATCTGAAATAGGTGNGACAAGGAAGGAGCACTCAGTCAGGGAAAGCAGCAAACATGAAACAATAGAATACATGGGGTAGAGGTGAAGAGGTGTGTATGGCTTAAACATGAGATGTTTCTAAAAACACGTGGGAAAACTTCAAGCATGAAATCCGGTTTTAAGGAGACTTGTAGGACTGCTTATACAAAACTGTCCTTACATGCATTAGGTAATGTCCTTGTCTCTCTGACTCATATGCTGAAGTTCTGACTCATACTATCCCAGAGTGTGAGTCTATAGGAAACAAAGAATTCACAGATGTTATTAGTTTAGTTAAGGTGAGGTTTTAAATTCTGCTCCAATATACTAAGTCTGGATTAGCAGCAAAATCAGAACATAGAGACACACTTTCGGGGGGAACACCATGGAAGAAGGAACATGGTGAAATGACATTCTGCACAGATAACTGTGAGCAAATCACCAAAGGTAGATTAGGAGTCATTAATAGATCTTCATTGCTAGCTCTCAAATGGTCCAACTTGTGCAAATTCTGTGATCTTAGTAATTTTACCTTGACAACTGCAAACCATATAAAATGATTACTTCTTTAAATTTTCTCAAATCTAACATTTTTACAGTATTCCAATTAACTTCTTCATAAATTTGGGGGTTCCTATCATCTGGTGGTCGAGCTTGTATTGTAGCATAACTGGAAATATTAAGGTTGGTTTATGATATCCTTAGGCTGCTCCTTTTCAGTTTCATAATGTTGTGGCACTCTAGGTTCTACTCTAAATTACTCAGTCTCTGTATGAGTATCTTTCTTAATTTCATTAGTAGGTCATTCTAAGGCTTATCAATTAAATTATTATACTTGGTACAGTTATCAAACCAGTATTTTAGGAAGAAAATATTAATTACCAAACTGATAGTAATAACAATTGACATTATATCATTCTCAGCTAGGTCATTTATCCCTCATTTACTTTTACCATCAAACTATGCATAGGAACACTATACTGGGTCTTAGCACCCTGCATTGTGATGTTTCCTATCTTTTTTTTACAACTGTATAAAAAGCTTTATTTTGTCTGGCTTTCCATACAGACTAAAAAGCATTACTTCAATTCTCAAATCCCCCTTTTACCCATATAGATGATCAAAGATATTTATTATGTCTTATCCAGTCTCAGAGCTGTTCCCATGTCAAGGGATCAGCATACAAACACATCACCTTTGTTATAATTTTCCACATTAATTAATTAATTAATTTATGTAGCCCTAATTTTAAGGGGATCTTCCAAACCAATCTGGTCTCTAGTAATTTTGAAGTAATCCATAGCCTTTCATTTCCTGTGAAAACACAGGCAGAGCCTCTCTCTCATGCCAATACATTTTATAAATTCCATTTTAAAGTTAAGACATTTCTAAGGTATCTAGGCTAGTTTAATTTAGCAATTCCTTTAATAACCTCTCAACAGTTATCATTTATTCATAACCATTCAAAAATTTCAAACTCAACCAAGAACTATACAGGATTCAAACTCCCTGTTTATTTCCCATCTTTATATACTTTAACATTTTTATGTCACTTTACCCTTTCTTTAAGGACTTTACTTAATTATTTTTAATCTATTTTTTTACCCTGTGATTGTCTCTATACCCTTTTTCTTTTCTTTCTTAAACATCTATGCACACAGTTTAAAGGTTTTTTTTTCTGTCTGGACATGATTTACTGTGAATTAGTAGTGTTCTCTGATAATATAAACCAAACCTTAAAGTGCTAAGAGGCAGCTAGGCCCTTAGCCTTGTAGTTCTGGCAGTTGGTTCCAGTCTCTCCTTGAGTGCCTAGGAGTAGAGCCTTAAGCCTGTGGGGCTGGCTGAGACCTGTGTTTAACTGGGACCTCTGTTTAACTAAGAGGTAAATTTAACTGCCCCAGCAGTCAGTGCCCACAATGTGGCAGGTATTTTTACTTAACTTGCTATTTCTGCTTATTATGACAGCTGCTCAAGTGCTCTGCTGCATTGTAGCACCTCTTAAAGGAGCTCTACCTATCCTTATTTTCCAGTTTTTTCAGACCTTATTTGGAAATTTGGATCCCACATTAGCATCATTTGTAGTTGACATTTTCTTTGGGCTGCCAAAAAGTTCCCAACTAACAACACAGAGGCTTATTATTAATTATGAATGTTTTACCTTAGCTTAGGATTTTCCCACTAGCTCTTTTAACTTAACTTCACCTGTTTCTATTCATCTACATTTTGCTTTGGGGTTCTTTACCTTTCTTTAATTCTGTATGTCCTACTTACTTTCTTCCTCTACATCTAACCAGCGGGCCCCTGTCATCTCCCTGTCATATCTTTTTCTTTCTTCTTCCTTTGAGCTCATATTTCTCCTCCTACTTACCCTCCCTATATAGAAGTTCTGCCTATACCTCCCCTTGCACTATTGACCATTCAGATTTTATTTAAGTGCCTTAGGTAGGTAAGGTAAAACAGAAGCACATCTTTATATATTTAACAAATGCAATACATTTTTGCATCATTAAACAAATAGTCCAGAATAATTATATATGGCACTATACTGTGTATATCAACAGAGTTACTTAAACAAACACTGGAACATTACCACAGAAAGGTGCTTAACTAATATGATAATACAGGAGAATGGTGTTAGGAGAGGTTTTATGGGTATATTACTTTGGCAAAATGTTGGGATGTGGACACAGGTCAGGGAATTCCAAGTTAACACCAGAATATTCCACTTATATATTCTTTATTATAATGGACAAACTCATGGAAGAGGAACAAGAAGTCCAACTTCAAGTGTGTGATGTGGGAACCATAGAAAGTGAGTGAGTACTGGACAGGCTGGCACTACAATTTCTGCTGGGTCTAAACCTGATAATTGCTGAAGTCTTAATTTTCCTTTTATAATTAATTCAGAGATTTTTTTCTGTCGATGTCTAGTACATCGAATGGGTCGTGAATAAACCAGGACACAGAGGATGCAGAGTGAAATCAGCAATGGCAACTGCTTGATGTGCTTTATTAGCATAAGCATTTTATACACTTTGCTTACATAAGCTTAACAAGGAAGTGAACTTTGATACACTCACAACAGAAGGGTTACTAACAAAAGAAGAGCTGTCATAAGGGTCACCATAACAAGATAAAGGTTACCATAGTAAGATAAGAGTTACCATAAACGTTACCATAGTATAAGGAGAATATGTTTCTGTTACACAAGTAAGAACAATGAACTAAAAACTGAAAAATATATTGGGTGACCGCCACACAATGGCCCCTAGAGACATAAGAGTCATTAATTTACTCTTAGCCCTTCATGACATCATGCAAACCTTCTGGAACATAGCAACATTCTTAGCAATCATACACAATNTTCCTCAACTCCATGGCATCTGTAACTAGTGAGTTTGTCTGGATGAAGTAATAATAACTTGGCCAAGGACAAAGCAACTATTTAGGGCCGTGGTTGCAATAATATTAATAATATTTGCAGAAATATCATCTGGTGAAGTGGTTACAAAAGTTTCCAGTGACATTATCTCAGTATCCTAGATTTAATCTGAGCTATTCAAACTATCTGAGCAAAGCAGTTCATTATGTTTTGTGCTGCAGGGCAGCCACTTCCTTAAACTCTGAGGTCATCGAAACTTGTGTCAAGAGAACAGGGAAGAAGACTGTTGCCTTCCTCTGAAATCTGCAGTCCATCCACAGTCCTCAATTTTCCCCAGAGCCAGGGTGGCTTATAACCTGCAACTAAGGCACACACTCTTAATCTTCACATTTTTCCACATAAAATTTTAATTTTCTACTTGGTTTCTGTGGTAAAAAGAGCCATTCTAAGATAATATATTTCCTCTGCATTAAAATTCCTGTGGGGGAAGTTTTGGAAGGCAATATGACTATAATACAATTAAGATTTGGATTCACCCTACCCACAGGTGCCTCCTGTAATTTCTCCTAAACGATTGTTAATTCTTTTTCTGCTTCAGATATTAATTCTCTGGGACTTTTTAAGTCTTTATCACAATCTAAGGTTTTGTTTAAATAAATTATTATATCAGGTGTTATCCCAACATCTGGTTGTAGACTGGAAATATCTCCCAACAATCTTTTAAAGTCATTAAGAGTCCACAATTGGTCTCTCCTAATTTGTGCCTTTTCTGTTCTAATTCTATCAACCTGTTGTATAACCTAGGTAATTGACAGACTCTCCTCTTTGTATTTTTTTCAGGACCAATCTGTAAATCCCATTTAGGTAAAACTTTTTTTACTTCTTCAAACGTTCTTTCTAAAGTATCTGTATTTGAATCAGATAACAAAATGTCATCCATATGGTGCTAAATTATAGACTTAGGAAATTGCTTACATATTACTTCCAATGACTGACTGACAAAGTATTGGCACAGGGTGGGCTGTTGAGCATTCACTATGGGAAGATAGTCCACTGGTATCTCCTGATAGGCTGAGAATTATAAGTAGGCACTGTGAAGGCAAATTTTTCTCTATCCTTTTTGTAAAGGTATAGCGAAGAAACAATTCTTTATATCAATAACTTTGAGAGACCATCATTTAGGTAATTGGGAAGGCAAAGGAAATCCAGATTATAGAGCACCCATAGGTTGAATAACCTTGTTGACAGCTCTAAGATCTGTTATCACACTCCATTCTCCAGATTTCTTTTTAACAACAAATACAAGAGAATTCAAGGGCTGGTAGATTCTTCAATACTTTGAACATCTAGTTGCTCCTGTTCCAGCTGTTGTAAAGCCTGCAGCTTCTCTTCTGTTAAAGGCCATTGTTTAACCCATATTGTTTTCTTAGTTATCCATTTAAAAGGTAGGGCCATTAGTACCTTGAAGGTTTGCTCATTGCTTTGTGTTTTTGTACAGGCTGAATTACTAGTGTCCTTTGTCTGTAATAGCTTACAGTATCTTCCCCAGAAACATAAGTTTTTGGGACTACAAGAATGTTAATTTGGGTATTACATTGATGCAAGAGTCACAATCCTATAAATTCACTGCAGTATTAGTTACATATGGCTTCAACCTTCCTTTCTGTCCTTCTGGCCCTATGCATTCAACCCATCTCGTGCTTTGCTTCACTTGAGATAGGGTTCTAATTTCTAGAAACTGAATATCTGCCTCTTGAAGAGGCCAATTTGGATGCCAAGATTCTGGAGTAATAATACTTACTTCTGTACCCAGGTTGTAAAGGCTTTAGTTAGGCACCAGCATATTTTTCCATGTTCATTGTGTTATATGAGTGTTATCTTTGGCAACAGGATCTTTCTGTTAATTAATGGAGAACAATAAATTGGCTCAGCCATCATCAGAGAAGTTTTCTCGTGCATTATAGGCTAATAAATACTGGCCCACAATTAGATTATGTGCAAAAAGTGAGATACATTAAAACACTCAGTCCTAAATGGGATGTTCCCTCGGAACTCAGGGAACCTTCCAAAAGAGGAAACAATAGGACTGTAAGAGAGAACTGAGAGAGGGCATTAAGGAAAAGAGACCCTCTGAACACAGCAAGACAGATACACACACCAGCTCACAAAGAATATTGCAGAATGCACAAACCTGCATGAGTTTTGGGCAGTAGGAGTACTAGCACTGACAGGAGAAATAAATACAAGCCCTCATCCCTAACCCAGAATCCATCTCCAATTCATAATCACTTACAAATGACAAATTATTTTTCTCCAACTGAGTCTAAATGGTGATACCTAACATTCTTAAGGGTATGCACTATGCCCATCAGTAGATGACCAATATCAAGCAAACTCACTTGCATCTTTGGAGGTTATTTGTCTATTGATAACTTATCAGGATATTTGTTTTGTTTTGTTCTATTTGTTTTGTGTTTTATTTATATGCTTGTTTATGTTCCAAAAAGAAAAAAAGAGAAAGCAAATGGATCCAGATGAGGGGAAGTAGTAGGGATCTCTGAAGAACTGAGAAAGGGAAAACTAAATGCAGAATATATAGTATGAAAAAAGAAACCTATTTTCAATAAAATAAAAACAGAGAAAGAAAGAAGAAATAAGGAATAAAGGAAGGAAGGAAGGATATTCTTTATTATGAGTCTTGATTCTTTATCTAGACAAATAGGTTGACCATATGTGACTTGTTTATTAAATTAACTAATCCACTAACCAGTTCATTATATTGATTGAAGAAGCTACAAAGACTCATCACTTTATTGGTTCTTATTCTTCTGATACAGAGAGTAATTAGAAAAGTATATATGTATAAAATTTACATACTATTTAAAAGGATTTTATATAAAACCACACCTCATGATTTTGCTGATGTGTTCATTCCTAGGATATTGAGAATTTTTCATTGTAATAATAGAAACATTTTCAGAAATATTTTATTTTCCCACTAATTCTGAATTACATGCCATAATAAAAAAGGTATTTTAAGTCAATATGACTTCTCCCCAACTCAGATTTAAACTCATAGGCTCCTATTTGCCTGCTAAGATAGTAAAAAGAGTTTCAAGTGTTCTTGATAAACTTAATAAAATTTATCTTCATTCTCTATTATCTCTCTCTTTTGTATTTCAAACAAGGTTTCCTTCTAAAACATGCAGTCTTATTGTTAAATAATATATTGAGTAAAATGTGTTATAAGAATCCATGACAATCTGTAGAACACACATTTCTCAAATAGCAAACCTAAATAAAGGATCTCTCTGCTTTATGAACCCTCTTCATTGTTCCTTCTGGCCAAATGGATTAATGATTTAGTCCTTACTGTTTGTTATAATTTGTATCATAATACTTTTAGTGTCCCCACACAATATCTATGCCCACACACTGCCAAGATTTACATGCTAGATATAAAATAAAGTGAACTGAGAAAATAATCTCTCTTCCAGCTTCCAAATTACTAATGAAATGTTTCAGACTGGGTCTGTTTAAATTAGATTCCTAGCTCTACTTCAGTTCACTGAGGATATAGGACTGCAATTTTTTTCAGTTAAATTCTCCAGCAGTCCACTGATTAACATATATAAACTGAGTGTTTCTGGAGTTAAGATTTCATGAATTAAGGTATAGGGAGGCAATAAAAATAATATCTCAGACTCCTAGCTGCTGCCTATGTCTGTGATCATGTCCTTATTATTAAGAGAATTGAAGGGACAGTTCGAATGGCAACTTTTCCTCCTTATGAGCCAAATGATTGATTTGTCTCACATTCCAGGCACTCTGTAACTTCCATGTCTGTGCAGGTCTTTCAGTGTTATGGGTGTCATCTGCTTGGCTCTGTGTCATCTCCAAGGCCCAATGAAATTAATCGGCTGATATATACTCTTTAAATCACCTCCTCATTTTTAGTGCCTGAATGATAGTATGATATTTGAGACACTCCTGAACTCACTTAGACTAATATCTATTGACTTTATATTGCTTTTGCATTGTCTCTCACATCTTCTGTTTCAGCAGCCATATCATGCCTTATATTATGATAGCTGAGAATCCATCATATTTGACAGCTTTCTTTTCTGAGTGGCTATTATAAACAGTTTTGTCTTTCTTGATGCAATTTGATGACATGTAAGAGGAGAAATGATTCTCCTGACTCCTGGAATATCCATATGCTGGAATGGTCTTTCTGCTTCATGCACCTTATGGAAGAATCCAACAGGCTGACTGGTCAGCAACAATTATTAACTTGCCATCAGCTCTGATATCAGAAGGAAAGACAAACAGGGTTTAACTGGTATAATAAGTATCCCATACAGCCTTGGACTGAAAGTATTTACATCTGTGAAAGATTTATATATATAGTAAACATAAATTAACTGTCCAAAGAAAATGAAAAAATATAGATGTCTACATAATTTACTAGCAAACCACCTTGTGTAGTTTTAGAGTGCACTGATGTGAATCCCAGGAGAGCCCTGTTGATGACAGGAGGTTAGGACTTATGGTGAGAATATGATGGTTTCCTATGGGAACAAGGTGGAACAGAAATAAATCATCCTCTGGAATAAATGTTCCAATTCTGGTATCAAATGTTTCACTGTTAAAAGACAGAGTCAGACAATATTAATCCCATGTAATAGCATACATTTAAAAAGTTAGTAGGACCCCCCAAAAAGATTCCATGTATACCAGTTAATGTTATTAATGATGTATCCTGTGAAGTAAATGAACATAAGGTGCTAAAGTGATAAAGATCTCTATAAAATACTGGCCCTAATAAAATTTCCGATATCTGTGAACCAATGTGCAAATTAGATGCTGGTCCAAGGAAGAAGAGAATTTAGAGTACACTGTTACTCTAACAATAGGAATAAACTGTATTTTTTAAAATAAATTTCTCTGATTAAGTGAAATAGATGAAAAAAGAAGTGAAACCTATATTGTTAAACCACAGATGTAAGATGTGTCCTAAACCTAAACCTGAGCTTCCTAACCACATATTAGAAAATCTACTAATACCACATTATTGCTTATAGTATTCTTCATTTTTATGCGTACGTGCACACTTGCTAGAATATGCATGTGCAAGCAGGTTCATGTACTGTGACCCATGTATGGAGGTTCAAGTTCAACTTTTAAGCATCAGATTTTCCTTTCCACTATATGAGTCCTGGGTATCAAACTCAGTGATCAGATTTGGTGTCAGATTTCTTTACCTGCTGAGCCATTTCCTCAGACTTCAAGTAACATGCCTGCCTCCTTTTTGAAATACATGATCATTTCTAATATCTCACAAGATATTTGACCTGTAAATATACTCAATGAATATTTGTGACATGAATATCTGAATAGTGGATATTTATTGTTTCCAATGAAGAACTCAAGGTAGAGAGAGGTCACAAAGAAGATTTACTTATCAAAGAAAGATATAAAAAATATTGTTTGAGATTTTGAGTGCTCCAAACCAATTATCCCAGACACCATGCACATAAATCCATACTTAGCTTTCAGAATAGCCTTCTTATTCCCATTTTGTAGATAATTGGATAGCTTGTTTTAGTCGAGTAACGTGCTGGAAAAAGGTCACCAAACTTACATTCAAATTATTGTAGATTGAAATATATATATAGAATATATATTTATATAAATAAAAGCATATATACATAATTGATTTATCACAACATTTTGAGGAAAAAAGGAGACTAGCTAACATGATCTTCTGTGCTGAAAATTAACGTCTACTTTTTATATTAAAATAAATGAGAATATTTATTTAGTTATTTAAAATGAACCAAATGATTTTGGAAGAATATGAGTAAATTTTAAGAGGAAGATGGGGATTGGATTCTAAATAAAGAGTCAATACACATTTAGGAAAAGTCATTGATGGACAAATGAATTGGTTGTGTTTTTACTCTTCACCTCCCAAGGAACTTGGAGGATGATGAAAACCCTATTTACTCTCTATTGTCTCTTTTAACTTACTCTTCTTACTGGAAAATAATTTATTACTGCCACTGAATCAAATACTCATTACAATTAAGAATGCCTGACTATTGAGTGGCATCACCAACTTTGTCTTTGAAATGAGAATTTAAATTCAAACTTGGATAGATCTTGTCTTGAAAAATACGTGAAATTGAAAAGACTATTTCTAACATTTTTAAAAGGTAGTATTTCTTCACATCTTAGAAACAAATGTAAACATTGTTATTCTGCCCATTTTGTATATGTACAAATAGGAATTTTGTCACATATTGTTCTTTCATTGGTATCTTTCTACATTAAGAGTTCAAGATTTTTACATTTTAATATAAGAAAAAAATGTGTTGCTGTTTCTTCTCTACTTCTCACATCATCATGACTACAAAAACAAATATATCTGCAAGATTAGTCAAGAGTCAAATTTTTATTTACTTCTTTAATCCTAAGTATTACAGAGAAGATAATTCACTCTAATATTTACATCATAATTCAGCTATTTATTTTAATAGATGTCAGAGTTTCCAAAATAAACATCTTTTGCAACAGATTCATGTTGAAGCTCATTATCATTATGTCAATAACTTCTGATAAGAATTTTCTTTTTAAAGAAAAACTGATGTTTCTTTGGGTAGGTAGCGTAAAGGAAAATGCCCAACTTACACCCTTAATTTTATCAATATTTTGTATCTGGATTGCACTGTGAGCAAGATGGTGAGATTTGTACCAGGCATACTAAGCAGTTAGTTTACACTGGGAACAGAATTCAGACAAAGAAAAGAAGCTAGAAAAAGAGGTTCAGTGAACAGTTTCACTATTTCTTTAGACTAACTGCATCGTGGAAAATGGTTCTATTGATTTCAAAATATTTTAGATTCTATGCCTTTCACCCTTAAAATAAATTTCAATAATTAATTATAAAAGCAATTTTCATATATATATATATATATATATATATATATATATTCTTGGACTATACTGTATCTTATGTCAATATAAACATTCAAACATATCTGGAAGAAATATGCTTAAATCATGTCTGCCCAAAGATGGTAAATCTTCCTTGTTGATTTTGTTTTGATTTGTCACCCTCTTGTGCAATAATGTTTTTTCTATGTTGCCAAGACATTCCACAAAATCGCAATTCCTTTGCCTTAGCTTTTCGAGAAGCTGAAATTCAGGCACAGTTCACATCTAGGTTAAGACTTTAAATCCTTGTGAATACAACAGTTGACACTGTGAACTGAAACCCTTAACATGCATGTATATGTGTGCATATACAATTTAGAAGCATGTTCCTCCACAGACAGGTGAAGCAAGAACCTATTTAGTCACTTGGGCATGGCTTTGGAGCCACCAGCACACACAGGAGCAGCACACAGTGGGGAGTCTGCTTCATTGGCTAGAAATTTCCTTTTCCCAAGTACTCTGAGGAAGTTTGGGATTATTTTGTTGTATCCTATCTGCAGCAAACTCCCCAGAAACTTGGGCTCCCAAAGCTGCAGGGGTTAGCTGCTTTCACACATTCCTCCATGCAAATAGGTACCTCTTTTGCTTTTTCTCTCTAGGTGGGTTGTGTCTTCTCCCTGGACCCCCTTCTCCAGCTGCTGCCACACTGGGTAGCTGCCTTGAAACCCACTTGGACTTCTATTGTTCTACACAGCCTTATCCTTCACTGTTATAGTCAGCAGATTTGGTGAGAAAATTTTGAATTCTTAAAGGGGTAATTAGAGAGAGAGAGGGAGGGAGGGAGAGAGAGAGAGAATTTTTCCCATGTTAAAAAAATGGGAAACACTGTTACAATAGAAAGAGTTAGGACTCTCTATTATTACACAATTGTAAAGTTTTCCCACCCAACAAACCTCTCTTCTGACACAATAATTCAAATCAGCCCAAATCAAACCAAACTAGAAGTCCAGGTTTAATGAATGCCAGGGCTCCCAGGTGGCCCATCAGGGAGGAAGACCAGGAAACTATGGAGAGGGGGAAGGAGAACCAGGGACACCATGTGTTTGTTCTGGGGGAGGCAGTTGAATTAGCCTGTGGGAGTGGCCTTGCCCCTCTCCGGGGAGGGGTCACAATTTGGCAGGCTTTTTCAGAGGTGGAGTCTGGAATGTTGCAACTCCCAGGGGCAGGGGCTTGAAATGGAACTTTCCACCCAACATTCCAAAATGGGTGCCAGGAGTTGGAGTAACACTACTAACCAAACAATAATGAATGGCATAAAAATGGAAGAATTAAATGAAGGGATAATCATCTTAACTGGGATTGACATAATGTTAATTATCACTTTGATAATCCTGATTGTCTTGCTTTATCCTTAAGAAAAGGTGGTTGATAATGAGTGCCAAGATACAAGCCTTAGAAAAACTCATTAAAACAGATCATAGAGATATTAAGATTTGAACAGAGGAATTTAAAGGATAACCAATCTCAGTGTTGCATTATACGTTTAGGGAACAATAGCCTATGGTTTTCAAACAACCAGCTTTAATTTATCCAGTAAACTTATAGGAATTGTTAAATGATAAATATCCCCAAAGCTGTGCAGGAACTGAATGGACTTCTCTGGAAATGTTAGATTTAAGGAGATTCAAAGAAGTGATATTCTCATATAGCATGCATTTACCTTTGGTGAAGCAGGTGTTAAACTCCTGGTTAAATTGTAATAGAATTACCCCTCAAGACTGGAAACACTTGGTTACAACAGTTTTTGAGCCTGGTCCTCAGTTACAATGGAGGACCTGGTGGAAAGATGTGACTAAGATAATTGAAAACAAATTAGGGCTCAAGGTATGGAAATCTCCAAAGACCAACTTCTTGAAGAGGGAAGTTATGTTAATATACAAAGGTAATCTCTATATGATGACCACATCCTGACTATATGCCATGCAGCAACTTTGAATGCTTGGGATAGAATTGAAGAAGTTGGAAAGGGAACTGAATGATTTACTAAATTATATAGGGACCAAAAGAAACCTTTACTGATTTTTTTAAAAAGATTGACTTCAGTAGCAAATAGAATAAATGATACCAAATTCAGAAGATAGACAAATAATAATTGAATATTTTGCTTTTCAAAATGCTAATTCACATTGCAAAGGGTAATTAGGCCTTTGGAGACAAGGTCAGCTCCCATAGAGGAATGGATCTCAAATACAGTGAATATTGAGTCTCATAACCATGATGTTACTTAGACAGGAGAGGTTATTTCCAAAGACTTGAAGAAAAATCAAATTGTCAAGTGTAGTGATATGGGGGAGCAAGCGGGCTGGCCTGCTTTTTATCCCGCCCGGCTCCCGCCCGGC
>LOJH01015970.1:0-13820 GCA_001685095.1 Ellobius talpinus | reverse complement strand
AGGAGGCTGAACACTGTGTACACAATAAATAAATAAATCTTAAAAAAAACCTTTGTATTTTAGTTGTGTTGTTTGTTTGTCGCTGGTGGTTCACGTGTCCCCTCCTCTACCCCAGGATTAGGATTACAGACACGCACCTTACCCAGCTGCCTAAGTCCTCCTGTTCGTGTGGCAATTACTTTCCCAGCTGAGCCACCTCCCCGACTCTAGAAATTGACACTTTGTGAAGAAAGCATTTAAAATCAGCAATTGAATCATTAAAAAGGAGATCTTATTGCAGTTATTAGTTGTGTCCAAGGATAGGGAATGTGTTTAGTCCAGAGGGAAAACCCAAACCACACCATGGACAATGACCTTGAGAAGGAAAGACCATGGTCTTCTTGGAGAAGAACATTCTGGATACAGACCTAGGTGGAGCAGAGAGCATACTAGCATTATAGTATGTCAGAGTCTGAGAGGTAACCTAATTGGGCCACCCAACCAGTTCTTAAATCCACTTCCTAACACTCCCTTAAGTAGCCAGCCAGTCTGTGCTTGGGTTTCTCTGTAGGAGGGAATGGATGCTTTTGAAGCACACATGCTAGTTCACATATTTGCTCTAACATGAAGAATCGGAATCCCGATCATCACTGTAGCTCTGCAGCTGAGGGCATTGTCAGGCTGAAATGGAAGACCTTTCTCAGACATGGATAGCTGTGTTTATTTTTATGTGGACGCCAAGGACACACAGCGAGACTTCAAGTTCATTATCCTTTCTGGAGAAAAATAAAACTGAGAACGATAAGACAGTCCTCCCAAACCGTCTGCTGCTTTTTCTATTACAGAGAAATTCAGGTCAGCACCCTGGCAACCCAGCAGTTGCACAATAAGATCTGTCTTGCTCTTGCAAGGCAGCCAGTGTTGGGGCTGCTCGAGGGAGCTGGGAGAGACTTTCCTGTGGCATTTGTGCTACGTCAGACACATAGAGGAAGTGCTTTGCAGCCACCAGTTTTACAAAAGTCTTTGATAGTGTGGATTGGCACACATAACTCTTTATTGACCCGACTGGAAGAAGCTCGGCACTAGTCGTGAGGAACCTGCCAGTTACTTGCTGGCTTTGTCCACACCCATTGCACACACTTAGGGTCTGACACTGGCTTGAATGTGTGTTGGTCCAGAGTGCATAAAAGAATCTGAGTGTGGAGGTGTCGGAGTGATGCTTCCAACCTTATAACCTGCAGCTCATGCTGTTTACACCATGAGCTATCCTTTGGTGACGATGGAGCTTCACAACTCCAACAGCCATGGAGGGCTTTGGGTCCATCTGTCAGAGGCATGTGCAAGGTCAAAAGAGATGACCAAGGTTAAATGCTAGGAAACACACACACACACACATGCATGTACACACACACACACAAGATTAAATGTTAACCCAGGCAAAAAAAAATCCTACTGGTAGCCAAAGAATTTCACTGAGACACACACAGACTCTCTCTCTTCCATTTACTTTTTATCTCTCAGAAATATCAAAGCCCTGAGAATATAAGACAGAAAAAAAAATTCTGAAAATCTTGAGGTTGGCAGGAAGAATATGGCATACGTAACCGGGTCTAGACCAAACTAAACCAAGTCCAATAGACCAGCGCCACAACTACACATCGTCTTTGGCCAACTCCTATGGCCACTGACTAGACCTACTTCATAACGAAGTGTAAGGTAGGTTCACGAATATGCTCTGGAACGCAGCCAACCTACCAGGGCACAGAAGATGTTTGCTGGACTGGATGTGACACAAGTCAAAGAGAGAATGTCAACAGGATGCTTTTGAAGTTGCCTTGTTGTGAGCTGAACTGGGGTGGCTCTCAGGGGAAGCCAGAGGGCCCTCTCAAGTGCTACTTTTGATGATTATACCGCCGTGGATTGGCCGTGAAAACAGACCTTGCCGGCCAGCAGCAAGGACAAGCGCTTCCGACCTTGGGATTTCGACTTCCGGCACCAGAGAAAGGCCCATCTGGAGAGAGCAACCCATCGTGGGAACAGGCTTGGAATTGGAAATCACCGTCCATTCTTCCCTGGGAAACTCCACAGAAGCAACTGCCAATGACTGGAGATGGCTCAGTCCGCAAAATACTCACCTAACAAATGTGAGGCCCCAAGTCCAGCCCACTGGAACCCGTGTGAAAAATGTCCAAGTGTGGCGTATGCACTTATAGTCTCAGTGCTGGGGAAGCTGGCACAAGTACGTTCTGAGTACACTGGCAAGCCAGCTTGACCTGCTTGGTGAGTTCCAGATCAGTGAGAGACTTTGCCTCAAAGGCAAACTGAAAGAAAAGCAGGTGAAAACTGAGATTGTAGCTACCTGGCTTTTGAGTGAGCACTCACACAGATACGTGCGGGGGGGGGTGCATACCTGCACTCACGTGCGCACACATAGACACCTGTGCACGCGCGCGCACACCTGCATGCACACAAACCCTAAATACATACCAGAAAGGAAACAACTTCCAGTTGTTCTGTAGTGTGCTGTGGTTTGACACTCAGGTAATAGAGTTGAACTGCTTGGGTTCAGATCTGTCATTTATCAGCTGAGTGACCTTAAGAGAGTCAGCTTCCCTAAGCTCATCTCCGTCCTACTGAGGATCTGTGATCATGTATGCTCCCTGTCAGAAGTGTCTGTCCCATAGTAGATGCTCAATAAGTGTTTGCTAGATTGTTGTCGGTCTTCATGGTTGCTCACAGGGAAGTAGAAACCATATGTTTGCTGTCAAAAGGTCTGAGCTCATATTTCTGCCACTTACTATTGCACACTGGGATATAATATGAAGTTTTAGTTATGCATTTATTTTATTACTTTTATTTTACATACGTGTATATTTTGCCTATATGTATGTCTGTGTACCACATACATGCAGTTCCCGAGGAGACCAGAAGAGGGCGTCAGATCCCTGGAACCAGAGTTACAGACCCTTGTGAGTGGACGTTGGGAATTGAACCCAGGTCCTCTGGAAGAGCAGCCTGTGCTCTTAACCTGATCTTAATTGCTGAGCCACCCCTCCAGTCCCATATATTTTTCAAACATCAGTTTCCTCCCCTATCGAATGTAAATGGTAATACTTTATAAACCTAAGGCTGGATAATGCAGTCATGGCTACAAAACTCCAATGTTAGACAGGTGTGTCGGTGCTGTTCCTATAATCCCAGCACTCTGGAGGCTGAGGCAGGAGGACTGCTGTGAGTTATGGGGCTATCCAGAGCTACATAGTAAGACACTGCCCCCAAATAAGTAAATAAAAACAGTCCCTGGCTTTTTAGGAAAAGAAGCAGCAAGCCTTGAAGCTAAGATGTAGAACAGCACAGGCTGGCTCACTCAGGCCTTGTGTGGTCTCCATAGGCTTTCTACATGTGTGCTACGCTCCACCCATCACCTGTTAGTTTCTCTCTAAAAGCAATGAGAATGCAAGCCCAGAATGTGGTGGGTGGGTACCACGGCATAATGCAAAGGAGCATCATTGATGGGAGAAGGGATCCTGTCATTCCCTGTTCTACCCCAAATTCCTGGACAAGTCATTCACCCTCCTCTTTAAAGGGGAGGTTGATCCTGGCAGGATGGCAAAGGTCCACCCGTCATTCAGAATCCATCTTACTTTTCAGACACCACGAATTGCATTTGGCTATGTTTAGCGTCTCTCAAATTTATAGGTAAGTTACACAAGAGTTGCCATCCAAACTAATAGGAGCCAATCGGCACAAATAGGAAAAGAAATTAAGACTAAAGAGAAATTAGCCTTGAGACAGAAAGGACTTTAATTGAAAAGTGCACGTGGGCTTGAGAGCTAAGTGCTCCTGTATTCCTCTGCAGATAGACGAGTGGCCTTGTACCCGTGTGGGTGTGAGTGGAGTGTGTGGGAGAGTCAGACCGAAAACCTCTGTGCAACACAAGCCATAATATGATTTATTGCCTCCAGCTGAGGACAAGGTCTACAGGAAATTCTACAAAACAGGCCTAATTGACCCTGGGTAGGAAGAAGGCGGCGTAATGAGCTGCGGGCCTTTGTCCTATCTCAGGGTCTCTGGCTAGCCAACCAGGTGTTCCCCCGTTTCAGCCTCGCCCCCACCACAGCTGCATGTGTGTGAACACGGAGCCCCCAATCCCCGGTGGCACTGGAGCCTGTGGAGCCTTGGAGACTGTGGCCTCATCAGCAGGAGCGGATTATTTGGGATCGAAACTCTGGCTCCTAGCTGAGCTCTGCTTCCTAATTTTCCCACATATGAGGAGCCTCTGCTACACGCTCCCAGCCCATAAACTCCGCCATGTGTCCCCGCCATGGTGGACAGACACCCTGGGAGACTGTGAGCCATCAAAACATTCTTTCTCTGTTAAGTTGTCTCTGTCAGAAATTCTATGATAGAGATCAGAAGGTAACAAAGACCACAATATAATCATCATGCAGTGAATTAGTTGGCACAGCCCCTGCAAGCTTGGAGAACCTGTGACCACGCACAGAACCCAGCATTTCAGCCTTGCTTTTCCCTACCAAGAACCTGCAGTATAAAAAATTAACAGTCTTGAAATGAGATAGGAACCTATACTTCTGCCCCTTATATACACTCATATACAAGTGTTTCCTATGAATCTTGCTGATGAGGTCACACCTTACCCGATATAGCTTCACAGCCCCTGTCTGAAACAACATATGGACCACAGGGGTGGGACCTCGTGTAGTGATAAGCATACGTTTCATCATTTAGCCTTGGCAGTAAGCAGAGGATTTTCTAGACATCAAAGAGTGATAGAGCAAAGCCCTTCTTCAAGCTACCAGGGTTTGGGTGCTATGATGGTGGTGTAAGCATGTTGTTTAAGGCACAGTAAGAAAATACACTACCTGCTTCCGCAAATGGTGGAGTATGCCCAATTGTCGTTTGTGATGGGTGGGTTTATCACAGTGAGAACCAACAGTCCCTTTCAGAGATAGAAGCCCGTGGCCACCAGGGATGATTGAGTTTCCTAATCTACTTGGCTTGGGGTCGTCCTTTGTCCACCACATATAGGTCCCCCACTGAGTCCCATTTCAGGATTCAGGTCTCTTTCTTGGGCTACTTTATGGCCAACAGGCTGACTGCCCCCTGCCGGGGACACCATGTCTTCTCCCTTGCCTCTCGCCCCACACCAGCTCTTTGCTGTGACTCCCGTGCCGCCTCTATCCAGTACTGTTCCCTCCTGGGCTCTGATGCTAATAACAGACCGCATGTCTGTGGTAGACACTTGAGAGTCACCCCTTGAACACACAAGTGGCAATGTTGGGTCGGGGGTCTGAAAGTTAGCCCTTGACAGCAGTACCACAGGGAGGGATGTTAGGAGTCCACGATGCTAAGCATCGTCCACCAGCCTTGGTCATTCTCGGCCTTGTCTATGCCCTCACCTCGGGCATCCAGTCACGTCGCTCTTCCTGAAAGCTTTCACTTCGCCGTGATGGGAGGGGCCCCTGGCCACCCTGTCCAAGAGGCTTTTTGCTTCTTTGTTGGGGGTCCTGATTGATTGCTAAATTTATGGTTCTTTTTATTGGCCTTGCAGGGGCTTGGCATGAAAGAAGAAACCGGTTTCTGTTTGGAAAACAAGAAAGTGGAAGAATCCATCCAAAAAGTTCGTTCGGGAAGATCACAAAGTGTTCGGCATGGTGGAGAAAGGCCTCTTTGCTTCAAGCCCAGAATTCTTAACCTTAGGGCTGGAGGGGATTTCTGAGGCCGTGAAAACTTCTATTGGTAGGGAAAGGGGCCTGACGGAAAGAGGTTAAATAACATGCCTAGTCTAACCCATAATCCTCCTCCTCTTCTCTTCCCCTTCCTCTCCCCTCTCTCCCATCCTCTCTCCCATCCGCTCTCCTTTCTTCCATTGATCAACTTCAAAAGGGACATTTTTGGTGGCCTTAGGAGAAACTAGTAAAGCTCTGAAGGTGACAAGGAAGACAATAACAAGGAAGACAAGAACTTTTTGAGGTTCTTTTTCTGTGCCCACACTCTCTTTCCTCCTCCGCTGTATGTTTGTTTTTATTGAGACAGGGTCTTGCATAAACCAGGTTAAGCCTTGAACTCCTGACCCTCTTGTCTCTACCTTCCAGGCACTGGGATGACAGACTTCATCTACCATACTCTGTCCTTTCTGGCTATTCAGGGTGTTGGCCTTGCTTGGGAAATGAGGGAGGAGAGAAGAAAAGAGAAGAAAATTGGGTAGCTTAAAAAAGAAATTAGAACTGCTCATTAAAGAATAGTGTGTGTTGTGTGCGCCTGTGTGTGCATGTTGTATGTGCATATGTCTGTGTGTGCCTGTGTATGTGTGTGCGTGTATATGTATGTATATGCCTGTGCATGCATATGTGTGCCCGTGTGTGTGCATGTGCATGTGTGTCTGCGTTTGCATCTTGTTCACACCAGTATGATACACCTTCTTGGTGCCAACTAAATAAAAACATAAATAACCTTCCCATTAGGTGGCACATATAGAATGATAGTTTTCTTTGCCTAGTCCTTAAACTTCTTAATGCCCAAGTGTTTAGCAAAAGCTCACATCCCTACAGACCCTGGGTCTCTGCTGCTTCAGGTTGTTTTGTTTTCATTTTCCTCACTTCCCTGGACTCCTTGGGAGTTTTCTTCCACCGTCTCTATTGTTAGTCACTCTAATAAACACAGACTTTATAAACCGGCCCAGGACACTGCTGTCTTCAGGAGAGGGCGATACCTGCAGTAACTCTGCCGTCTGTCGTGGAGGACCCCAGCCGAGAGCTCTTAACAAATCCTGCTGCAAAGTGCAAGATAATGGACACATTTAGTGTACACATTTAATGTACATTTTCTTGCTAAATGGAACCTGCATTCCTAAATGATCTAAAAATACTTAATTATTAATAAATCCCCCAGGGATTGGTGACATTTGGGATGATTTTTTATCACACTGGAGACATTTAACAACACTATACGTGTAGTGGAATCTAATCCAACTGCTTCCATTCGAAAGAACGCCCACCCCCAGTTTGGCTCACGTACTGTGGAGTCTGAGAGCTTGCAGACTCCAGGGGTGTTAGAAAGAAGTTACTAAAAGATATGACAGTTTTCAAGCCTGGGTGCAGCACAGGGAGGGCAAAAGAGGCCCAAAGGACCTATGTCCTCAGAGGAGGAACTAAGTTGCTTGGGTCTTAACCCGGTTGCTTGCCTTCAGGTCAAGGCTGCAGTGGCGACGGAGAAACGTTAAAGAGATGATCACAGGACAAGTGTGTGGGGTGTCGGGTTTTGGGGCCAGTACTCATTCACTGTGTGACTTTGAGTGAACTACATAACCTTTCTGGGAATTTTCTCACATAGCTGGAATTCTAAATATACCTTCTAGAACTGTGTGAAATATGTACTTCCAGTGAGCAAAACCGTTCTAAAGTCTCTAAACGGAGACCGGGGAGGTGGTTCGATGGGTAAAGAGCCTGCCGTACAGGCATGAGGACCTCCATTCACATCCCCAGCACCCACATAAAAGCTGGGTGTGGTGGTGGTGTCTGTAACCCTAGTGTAACCCTTATAGGTGCATGGAGAAGCAGAGCCCAGAACTCACTGGCCAGCTAGTCTACCAATCGGTGAGCTCTGGAGCCAGCAAGCAACCATGTCTCAGAACATAAGGGGAAGAACAATTGAAGAGGACACTCCATGTGAATCTCTGACCTCCACAAGGACCTTCATGTATGCACACATAACACATAAAGATGCACACACACACACACACACACCCCAAGTTTTTACAGAACGTATTCAAAGGTAAAGAAGGATAAAAACAAGTTTGACTGAGCATCAGCTGTGTCACAGGGTTAATTCCAGACTTGCACAACCATGAAGTCAATCAGTCTTTGCAAAAACCTTAGGCTAGACCAGGAGACCAAGGCTGGCTGCCTCTGTCTAAAGTCACAAAATAAGTGGCAGAGGCAGGCTATAAACCTAGAGGGACACAAGTCTGAGCAGACAACACATAAGGGGGAAATGGGTCGCAACCTACATTTTTAAATGGAAATGCTCCGTCAACTCAAGCACTTGACTTACAGGTGATGATACATATTCTCCCATCATATGAACATTACCATGAAATTGTAATTATTTTGTTATCAGTCCATTTCTCTGCACCATGATATTAAAGAAGGAACATCTCTAATAAAGCCAAAAATAAATCTTTGAATGAAATGAATGCTTGGGAAGCCAGCTAGGATGTTTTATATAAGATCCATTTTTTTAGTGGATTGACAGGTGATATCAAAGGCAATGGTTATGATGCCATTGTTTCTAGAATTTCACTGGGAGATTGCCTCTGATGGAGTTTCTGATTCTAATGGTAACAGTTGCTTTTTTTCTCCTTCTTCATTCTTCTTAAGTGTCCTGTGTTCTGCCCCAGGAAAGAGGAGATCTCACTGGTACACAAATGCTTTGCATGTAGTGGGGCCCTGCTTGTTTGTGTGTAGCCTAAAGACAAAGTCACTGATGGCCATTTATAAGCAAAACACACGTGAGCAACCTTAGAAGCCAGACATTGGAAGCCAGCCCATCAGCTGCTCTCTGAGGGACCTCCTCACCTCCTTAGGCCTCAGTTTCTCCATCTCTTGATAGAGAGACTGATACATACATACCTTAATTTGGAGGAATTGAGGACATCTTGGTAAGAGCCAGAAGGTGCTAGATGATACCAGAAAGCTTGCCTGCTTCTCTCTGTGCAGAAAAACACAACTTCCTCTGGAGGTTTGGAACTCACAGAGCATGTGCTTTGAGTTTAATTTGGCTTGGTTTTGGGGTTACCAGAAACGGAACCTGAAGCCTTGCATATGTTAAGCGAGAGCTCTGTCACTGAGCTGTACCCCCAACCCTGTTTTGTTCTGTTTGTTTTTTTGTTTTTTTTTTTTGTCCCATGAGACAGGATCTGTAGTAGTCAAGGCGTCCTTGAACTTGCTTTGTGGCTGTTTGGCCTTGAACTGCCGATCCTCTCTCTTCCACTTCCGCATCCTGGGATGACCCATGTGTGTCAACAGGCAGTTTAAACAGAGCTTTGTTCATGGTGGGAATGTGCTCTATCACGCACAGTGTGTGCTTTTTCATAAGAATAAAAATGGACTTATTATACCTGAGAAAACGGTTCTATTTCTTTATTCACTGGAGCTGGTGTTTGGTCAGATATGCTTCAGCTGGGAGGACCCAATAATTCATCTCAATGTAAACGATCTAATGAGTAGCAGACACTCAGGGCAGGACTTTCACCGGTAGGGCTTTGCTATTCCATTTAGAAGTGTCCTACTTTTGACAGTTTTGTATGTTTCCCCTACTCCTACTGCACACACGGTAGAACTGCATCAATGTGACCAGCATCCTCATGTTATAGATGAGAAGAATAAACCCATGAGAAATCAGGGGACCTGCTGGATTCATGTAGACAGCTAAGGGCAGGGACGAAAAAATTCATCCAAGTCTACTGTCATGAAGTCTGGCACCGATCCCTAACCACCTCATCTTTTATAGCTCCAAAGACTAATCTTTCTTCTCTTTCAGCCCTCATCCACCTCCTTGCCTCCACACACTGATTTGATAGGTGGATCTAAACCTGTGGGCTGTGACCCTGGATTGTGTATCAGCTATCCTGCATATCAGATATTTACATTAGGATTTATAACGAAGCAAAAGTTGCAATTATGAAGTATCAACGAAATCACTTTAGGGCTGGGAATCACCACAATGTAAGGAACTGTGTTAAAGGGTCACAGCACTAGGGAGGTTGAGACCCAGTGCTCTAGATATTTCTCCACGTTCTCTCCCTAGGGTGCAGAGAGGCTGAGCTCTCATCCATGACATTCTCAGTCAAGGTTTACAGGGAGGGTGCAGGCATGACCAAGCTGTTTGCTTGCTAACTTCGTTCTTACAGGACTGAGTCAGTGGGGTCTCCAGGCTGCTCTGCATCCTGGAGCCTCCCACACTGCGCCAGTACCATGCAGGCTGCATGCTCTTCCAGACATACACTGCTTTTGAAGCGCGACCAGGCTCAAAACTTGGAAACTGGCCTTATTTTTTTCCCTCGGAAGGATATTAGATTGCAAAGGTGATGAGAGGCTTATGAAGAAACACAGAAAAGCAACAGTCCATGAAGCACTAACTTCATACATTCAGCGAAGGCTTCTGTTCTCTGCTTACCTACCTGGTCAGCCAAGCTCTATTGCCAGTTATGATTCACTCCCAGCAAACGCTCCCTGCCCAGCACTGCACAGCAAGACATATTTTGTTGAGAGTTTTCAATGTTGGTGAACAAAAATTGCTAAGGGGGGGAGCCTAGTACAACAGAAGGCCACCACGCTGCTGCTGCTAACCACGGTGAAGCTGCCAAAGCTCAGAGCAAGGGGGCGCCCTCTCTAAGAAGTGCCTCTCTGCATAGCCACTAAGGCCATGCAGGACATCCCTGGGAACCTGCAGCATAAATGAAGTGCCCTTTTAACAGGAAACGTCCAGCTGGTTCTTAGTGTGACAATGTGCCCTCCCCAAGTCCAGCATCTTCCCTTCTATAGGACCACTGGGGTCTTTAGGATGGAAGATACAAGTGACCAGGGGCAGCACAGGAAGTTCTATGTGGCATACCTGCTCTCCCTCTCTTGCGAGAGCCTCTCCAGCTCTGGGGTGGTCGGTGCGTAATGTGAGGGCCAGGCTCTCTTCCCAGCAGAGGAATCTCTTGCTTCTTCCTGGATTGCACCACGCACCTTCATGAAGGCCAAACTCTGCCTAGAAACAGCACTGGGAGCCAGAAGGGCCAGATTTGGCACAAAGCCAGGCTGGGAAGAAACAGCACAGGGCAGAAAGAGGCGGTGGGTGGGGCTGGCTGCTTTGTGTCACACAGTCAAAGCCTAATTTTGGATCAGAGTCATCCTTGTAGCCAAACTTGAAAGATCGCTGAGGCCCCAAAACAAACCCGCGGCTCAGAGGTGGGGGGCATGGGGAGCCCACGCTCTCTTGCCCACAGTTGCTCTCCTTAGGGAGGGTTGGTTAGAAGTGTTTGGATCCTCACTTTTTTGTTAAAGCAGTGCTGACTGTTAGCCTCATGCTAGCTAAGCGCGTGCTTCTGACCGGGATTTGTGTGTACATAATTACAGAATGCCTCAGCTGAGATACTGAAGCCAGCGACCCTCATGTGACCCCTAAGACACATCATCCTGCCCCTCTAGTGGCACAGCTGGGCAAAGCAGGTTGTAGATGACCAAGCAGGCACCTTCCAGTGGACAGTGGAGACAGCTCAAGGGAGGGGGGTGGCTCACTTGACGCAGTGCCTGCTACAAACGTAGGAGACATGCCTTTGGATCCCTGGCACTCCTGTAAAGGCCAGATGTGGCAGCATTCAAGGAAGGCCGAGGGGACAGATAGCGGCTCCTTGAAGCTCCTTAGTCACCCAGTCTAGTTAAATCTATGAGCTCCAGGTCAAGTATGAAAAAAAAATAATGTAGAGACAATCAAGGAAGACATGCAGTGTTGAGCTCTGGTCTCCATCTTTCCTCCCCGGATGTGTATACATCCACACAAACACTGCTACACAGAGACACAAGAAACACACACACACACACACACACACGGGGGGGAGATCTGATGTGGGGGAGTCCCCACACAAGAGGAAAGCCCCAGGCAATAGGTGAAGGGAAGGGCCTGCCCCTCATCCTAGAAGGGTGTGGGCACTTCCTCAGGAGCCCCAGAGGTTGCCAAGAGCAGGCTGCCGCTTCCCTGGCACCCATGGCATCAGGATGCTTGTTTGCAGAGCTGGCGGCCAGCAGCCTGGAGCAGCTGGTTGTAATTACGCACTGCAGCTTCAGAGGAAGTTCTGGCTGGGAGAGCGTGTGCTGGGCCTGGCTGCACACGGGCTGCTTGGCTTCAAGGAACAATGGAGCTGGAAACTGGTGGCAGCAGAGAACATGCAGAGGAGCAGGGTGAGGATGAAGGCAGGCAAAAAGAAAGGGTGAGCGATGCCTCCAGCCGTGCATGGGAAAACCTGCACACACACTCCCAGAATCCTCACTCCTGTTCCCAGCTGCCACACATGCTGCTCCGTGAAGACTTCTTTTCAAGCCGTACCTGGTAAAAGCTACATTTAGAGAAGGGTGCCTGGCTGGCGTAATGAATAGCCCGCCTCAGACAGCTCATCTAAATTGACCGAGTCTCTGTAGCAGCTGGCCATGGGGGGAAAAACAAAAGGATGGGCGAGGAAAAAAGCAAATCTCTCTTGATGAGGCAGGATGACAGCAGCTAAACTTATCAGTTCCCTGTCGAATGCTGGATGCCTGCATCCAGCAGGGAGAAAGCCAACATTAGAGAAGTGAATTGTGGGTTCATTAATAAGTTCTCTTCCTCCTGGTTGGAGGAACCATATTAACGTCTGATTCTCTATACTTTCCAAGATTTGTTCAGTGTTTACTCATGAGAACCCTGCAGGAAAATGAGCCCAGAGGAGGGGGTGGGAACTTGAGAACAGGGTGGGATGTTGCCCCTGCTGCTTGAGTTGGAGACCCCCTGCCCATCACAGGGGCTAGACCGTCACACCTGTAGGCAATCACCTCCACTTGGCTTTTCTGTGCACAGCTGTTGTACCTTCCATGCTCTTTGGCCTTCCCAACAGAGTAAGGAGAGTTTCGTGGTTTTCTTTTCTTTTCTTTTTAGCCCAGGGAACAATAAGAAGGCTCAAAAATCAGACAAGTGGACAAGCCTGCAGTTCCTGTGGCCTCTTGGTGACCCCTCTACTCTTGTACAACTCCTGATTTATGTCACATTAAAGGGGCGGGCTTGGTACCTGTTATTGGGCACTCTATGTATAAAACTGACAGGCACACACAATGTCACATTATTGGCTTGGCCTGGTAAATGAGGAAGCAATTTCATTACCTTTCCCCCTTGTCCACTGCTGAGCACAAAATTGCTTGAAACGCTATCAATCAGTAGGTGTGGATGCAGGCAAGTGCCCAGCCTTTACGTGGGCATGACAGCCTTGCTCCCTAATGATTAATGAAAATAAATGATGCCACTCTTCTCTTTAGGACTGATTGCAGGCGTGGCCTCATAGCTTGGGTCGAGGGATTTTGGTAACAATTCAAAAGGATTCTTTTTTCCAGGAATATTCAAGTAAGTACTATTTTTTTCTTTTTCTTCTCTTTTCTTTAATTTAGGCTCTTGATTTTCTAAACATACACATGCACACACACACACACACACACACACACACAGCCCACATAAGTGGGTGGTTAATTTTGAGAATTTTTCTGTACAATAACCACTAGTCATTTGTGGTGATTTAAGTGAAATTAAAAGAAATCAAGAACTCACTTCTTCAGGCTGGCCTGACCGTTGACCCCTCTGCACTTGCTCACTAGCCACATGTGGTTGGCGGCTATTGCACAGAATTACAGAAAGTCTCCATCACTAGGAAGTTCAACTCAGGATGTCTGTTTGCTCCTCTCTCTCCAGAATTTTGTCTACTTAGAATTCTCTACATATGAGTTTTCATAAAACTGATTTTTTCCCTAAGATTGCAACTTCTATGAAACTCATTGGCTTCTTCCTGTTGATAGAGGTTTCTGTCCTGTCTGGTCCTGCAGTCATTCAGTCCCAAGGAAACACACAGAAGCCTACATTAATTATAAACTGGTTGGCCTATTAGCTCAGGCTTTTTTATTAACTAACTCTTACAGTGTACATTAACCCATTATTCTTGTCTGTGTTAGCCATGTGGCTTGGTAACTTTTATCAGCGAGGCAATATCATCTTGCTTCCTCTTGGTCTGGGTGATGACTGCAGACTGAGCCTTTCCTCTT
>LOJH01015969.1:0-23120 GCA_001685095.1 Ellobius talpinus | reverse complement strand
CTTTGATAGAGTTGAAGAATAGATAGTTATAATTATAGTTTTCCTTAGTTATGAAAAGAGTAGATATAAGTATTGTCACTGTATTCTTGCTTGATACCTGTTTTGTTATATGTAATCTTGCTATCTTAAAGTTAAAACCTTCCTTTTTATTTAGACAGAAAAGAGGAAGTGATATGGGAGGTGATATTTGCTGTGACTATGTTTTATTGCCAATGGTTAATAGAGAAACTGCTTTTGGTCAATGGCTTAACAGAGTAAATCCAGGCTGAAAGAGATATATAGAGAGAGTAGGCAGAGTCAGGGAGAAGCCATGTAGCTGCCTGCAGGAGACAGTTGAACCAGAACCTTGCCGGTAAGCCACAACCATGTGGTGATAGACAGATTAATAGAAATGGATATAAGAGATAGACTTAATTTGCTTAAGCTATTGGCCAAACAGTATTGCAATTAGTATAGTTTCTGTGTGGTTATTTCAAGTCTGAGTAGCGATGAATGAATGAACAGCCTCTGACAACACTTACCTGTGCTGTATTTCCAATAGAGATTCCACATGCCAGGCTTGAGTTTTGAGAATCTGCTCAAGCTCACCCAAAGGATGTAGCAGAGAGGCCTGGGACATGGAAAATGACAGCTTGGCTCTGGTCAGCCTGCGACATCACTCTCATCCCTCATCCTCTCTGTTACTGAGTTTCCTCATCATTGAAACTGGCATACTAATGATATTCTCATCGAAGGGCTGCAGTAAAGACTCAGTCCTCAGCACACAACTGTTACTAGGAGTTCTAGTTCTGACTTGTGAGGTCCAGCGGGCCCTGGTGTTATCTCAAATTACCTGTTTGGATGCCATGACTCAGGGCAATTCCTTAAGCAATTCCAATACTAGGTCAAGATTGGGCTTTAAATTTTAATTAAAAACTTTATTGTTATAATCGCTATCACAAAAGTTGTGTTTTTGTTATTGTTGATTGTTTGGTTGGTTTTGGTTTGACTTTTTTGAGAAAACCCTTGGCTGTCCTGGAACTCACTCTATAAATCATGCTGGTTTCAAACTCACAGAAATTCCCCGTCTCTGCCTCCTGAGTAGTAAAAAAAATTTTTAGATAAACAAAAACGTTATGTAAAAAGTTAACTAAAAAAATCTGTTCAATACAATGAACAGTTAGAATGGAAGCAGAGGAATTTTATAATAAACTTTACATTTAAAAACTTTTAAGTGTCAGTAGAAGTATTTCGATAGCCAGATACAGATATTTAAGTAGCTTGGCTTCTATTTTCCTGTCTATTAAATTGAGATGCTGAGACAAAGCTCTACTACACTCACTTGCAAAGAGGACATCAGTGAAAGCATGCTTCTGTCAGGTCTTTCCGCCATCCCATGTACCCTGATTTGCTGTGCATTGTTTTCCAGTCTAACACACTCTCCAGTATTGACTCAGTTCCAACCCCCCACTGTGGAGTGTGCAAATCATAACAGAAACAAAAAGAGGGCATCTTTAATGGTTCTCACATACCTACAGACATAAACATTCAGTAAATCGGTGGCATTTGAAAGTTGGCTTTCCTGAACAAAAATTGGCAAAGCAAGCCATGGTCACTCAACATCACATCAATCAAATGATCAAGAAAATTAGAACCTTAGGTCCCGATTGAGAAGCTACGTGTCTGTGTGTGGGAGGGGAGGGGTTCATATTTCACATCACATGCCACCATCATTAAGAATCAAATGTCCTGTGGCAGGTTTGGTGCTGGGAAGGGAATGGGTTAAACACCTCTTATCCCTTTCTCTGGTTCTCCTTAGTGGAAGCTGTGGGGGCCTGCCTTGTCTGGCTGCCTTTTGTTTTAAGGATATCGATTGTTAACACAATGGCTACGCAGGAGATAGAAGGCACCATCATTAGCTGCAGCCACCTCATCAGTTGTTACGGAGCTCAGAGAGATGCTAATGGATAAGCAAGGTTGGCAGGAGCACCATTGGCCAGTTCACAGTGTTCCAAGGTGGCCGAGTTTCAGCCAAGCCATCCTATCCTCCCAAGGCAAACAAAACCCATTAGTATCAACATTTGGGGGTCTCCAAAATGTACCCTGGACCAAGAACTGCGTCACACGACCTTGCTCATCATCTACTGTCATCGATAGATCACTTGAAGCAGTGGTGTCTGTGTGCAGATGATGTGGCAAGGAAGATTGGTGGCTGCCTGCCTTGTTTGATAGAGTTTCTTCCCAGTACGAGGAGCAGTGCTGAGTAAGGTCTATGAGTAAGTGGCCATGGACACTGCCAACACTTAGTGACCATCTACATCATGATAGTGATGTTTTAATGCCTTCCATATGCTGTTTAATTTTATCCTTATGAATGCTTTGCAGAGAATTTCTTTTTAAAATAATACTTATTTATTCTTTGAAAATTTTAGACATTTTCATGTGTTTTGATCACATTCATCTACCACTACCTCCCTTCAGGGCTTCCTAGAGAATTCCACGCTAAAAGCCTCATTACTCTGTGCCCTATAAATTACCATCTCCCTGTACAATTAGTGCTTCCCATGGGTGTGGAACCATGTACTAAGGTATGGGCAACCTATCAGAAACTGCATCTCCAATGGACAATGACTTTCCCTCCCTGGACTCCATCAACTGCAATAGATCCCTCCCCCCTCCCCCCCTTAAGACTGGAAATTTGACTGGCTTGACCACGTGCAGTCAATTACTGCCCCTGTGAGTCACTGTATGTAACAACCATTTCAAGTCTGGAAATCTGCATTTTACAGCTCTCTTCCCCATCAGTCAGCTCATACATTCTTCCTGCCCCCACTCTTCCTTCATGTCCTCTGAGCCTAGTTTGCCCAGGAACTCAGAGAATCATTTCTTGCTCTTGATTTAGAAAGAGGGAACCTGAGGCTAGAAAACTGACCTGCTTGCCTAAGTGCTTTCCACTCCTCAGCAATAAAGTCCAGGTAAAAACTCTGTTGTCTGGTCAATTCATTCCCTTATGCCTAAGATATTTACAATTTTTGCATCAAAGGTTTCAAGTCCTGGGATTCTAAAATCTCAAGCCAAATGATTAGTTGTTGTCCTGGTTTCAATTTTGTAACTCTGATACAACACTCTGACAAAAAAAATCTTAGGAAATACAGGAGTTTATTTTAACTTAATATTCCAAGTAACAGCAGTTCATTGTTGTCAGAGAAGTCAAGGCAGGAACTTCAATTTTCTAGTCATATGACATCCACAGTCAGGAACAGAGAGGAATAAGTGCATATGTTTTCCCTTTTTTGCTTATGCTCAGCTCAATTTGACTTCTCCCACATATATACTTTAGAACTACTGCCTAGAGAATGGTGATAGCCAACAGTAGGCCAGCTTTTCCTACCTGATTAACTTAAGATAACCTCCTACAGACACTCCCAAGGCCACCTCATTGCCAAAAATTCCTGGTTGTGACTCTCTTCCCAGGTGACTTTCACTTGTGTCAAGTTCATGATTAAAATTAGTGATCAGAGTTATTAACTCTGTGAACCCAACAGAAACCACTTGTCTTAGTTAGGATTTCCATTGCATGAAGAGACACCATGACCAGGACAATTCTTTTTAAGGAAAACACTCAATTGTAGATAGCTTACAGTTCAGTTCAGAGGTTTAGTGTATTATTGTTATGGTGGATGGCAAGCAGGCAGACATGGTACTTGAGAAGGAGCTTAGAGTTCTACATCTTGATCCACAGGCAGCAGAAGTAGTCTTTGTCCACACTGGTTATAGCTTGAGCATAGGAGGCCTCAAAGCCCTCCCCAAAAGTGACACAGTTCCCCCAATCAGGCCACACCTATTCCAACAAAATCATACCTCCTAATAGTGTCACTCCCTATGGGGATCATTTTCTTTCAAACTACTGCACAAATTGTAGAATTTAAATGGAGAGATGAACTACAATCAGACCAAGGTCCAAAAGTAGGAATTCAGCAACATGATCTCTTTAAATCCTGACCACTCAAAGTGCAGTGGGAGAGTGTGCCAACAGTATCTACATCATATGGGAATGTGCTAGAGAAGAGAAAGCCCACCCACAGGGTGGCTCAGGCATCTTGAATGTGATCTCATTTTAATACGATTCTCATGAGATTTGCACAAACATTCATTTTGAGAAGTGTTGTTCTAACATTCTTTCCAGAGCCATGCCACTGTGATCTTGAAGTGGTTAAGCACAATACAAGACTCTACAAGGGGTCAATCATAAGAAAAGGAAAGACTCCTCACCCTTAAGAAATTTCCGTTCAGAAAGCCAAGGCCGGATGTTACAGGACACTGTGTAAGCAGGCCCAGGCATCATACTCTGAGAGGAGCCACGGGTCCTGGGGCCTGCGAACTCCAACTGACCTGGGTTGGGTTCCTGATCCTGCCACCTGCTGCCTGGACAATCTCTTGCAAACTGGAAACTTCTAAGTCCTCAGGAGGCTCTTTATTAGAGGAATAAAATTACCCTTCTGAGGGACTCAGTTCTGTCCTATTGAATCAACTGTAGGTTTTTATGAGAAAAGGCAGGTGCTTGGAACTGTAACCAAAGCGTAGGGTTTTTATTAGACTGTAGTGATGCTCTGTTGTTAGTATCATTTCAAAGCCTCCTAGTGGAGTCTTGCATACATCCAGGATTTATATCCCCTGGCCTTCTCGGAAAGGATAGTGGCTATGTGCCAATGGCATACCTGCCAACACCGCTATCCCCAACATTGAGAACCATTGAATTCCGTTTCCCGGAGAACCTGTTTGCAGGGCCAATCACATGACAGCTCCATGGAGCTTCACAAAGGAAGACCAAAATCTCCTTAATGAAGCAAAGAGCCCAAGATGCTCCTACCTTGAGATTGTCATTAATCTGTCGTTCTTAGCTGAAGATTTTAAAAAAGGAATTCTGACCACATTACAAAAAAAAACTTCACCTAAATATCAGCATTTAGGACTACAGATAACTTGTTTTATAAAGAAAAGTAATAGTTGTAAAGCAACCTGACTTCCAATACACCTTTTAATTGATAAATTTTCCTTAGGACTAAATCCTAAAATGCCCCATAGACCTCTACGCTACAGCTTATCTTTCCTCAGGCCAGCTAATTAAAGCACCCAGTGGGAATTCGTGTCGTCCATATTATTCACAGCAAGGAAAATGCTTTCCAGAAGTTTACAGAGCATTGCCTGAAAACAAGGGAGCAAAGATCAAGATGGAAGCTGCCATGGGACTCTAGAAGGAAGCCTGAAGGGTGGCAGTAATAATCCCAACCTCCAGTCTTGCAAAGCCCCAGCGTAGCAGGCATAAGGTAGACAGGAAGTCCACTGCTGATCTGAAAAGCTGCTGGCAATTTGACAGCTGCTGGGAGAGGGAGCACTGACTTCCTTTAATGCTATGATGCTTGGCATGCCGAACACATGCCACACTGGCACATTCCAAAGACTAGCTAGGTAACACAAACTGGACTCTGTGAGAGAAGAAAAAGAAGAAGGAGGAGGAGGAGGAAGAGAAGGAGGGATGGAGGGAGGAAGGAACCTCAGAGTTGAGTGTGAAAGAATGGAAGGGTAGAGAGGGTGGCATAGGAGACGTTGGGGGGGAGAAATGTGTATGTTCAAAATATAAAAAATTATCTGAAGCTACTGCAAAAATAAGAAAATTGCCTTTTAAAAAAGAATGAATTTCTTTTCTGCTTATGGATAGAATGTCCAACCAGCCAAAGAAATGTAAACCCCAACAATATACAAAGAGCTATGTTAAATCAATGAGATCAGCATCATATCCCTTTTCTTTTCTCAAGAAAGTTTGAGGCCTAGCCTGGTCTACACGAGCTAGTTCCTGGACAGGTACCAAAGCTACAGAGAAATCTTGTCTCAGAAAAAAAAGAAATTATTAATAAACTTGCACAACTTTCAATGACTCTAAGCCCATCAGTGTCCTGGCAAGGAAGGAATATAGTACTCCATCCCATGGAAGGTCGGGTGCCCCTCCTTACTTACTTTCCCTCTTCTGCAATATCCTTTTGTTATGGAAAAATGAAGAAGGAAAGGTTATCTGGCTTCTAAGATAAATTTAAGCCCTTTAAGATATTACAAAGGACTGTTTGATGAAGTAGCCAGAAGTAACCACTTCCATGTACTGAGAACTCTGTGCTGGAGTTCCTAAACTGCTAGTTAGAATATATACCCAGGTTACATTCCCCATCATTACAAGAACCATTCATATGGTATTTTGCAGATTATGTATTCAAAGATCTCAAAACTCACCATTAGATAAACCCTCACCCATTATCAAAAGGGAAATTGTGATGCAGAGAAAGATCTACAGGTTTTGTATATGAGACACCACTGGAAAATAAAGGAAGTACTTGAACCAGCAGGCATTGATCTACGTTCTCTAACCATACATCAATCATTGCCTCTTACTGTTCCCCCAAACTCTCATTAATGCTTTTGAGTCGTCTTTGCAGAAACTTGTTCCCATTTATTTACCACTTGCATCAGCTATAAAACCTCTTTGCAGGTCTTTGCCATCTTGACGCAAGACAGCTAAAATCTGTAGGTGGCATCTCTCAAGATGCCATGCCATGTGGTCATTGGGGGAAGTACATCAATAAGGAGCCAAGGTAATGATTAAAGAATGTAAGAAAGGAAGAAGGCTGGGGATGCCTCTATCTCTCTCCAGACTTAAACCAGGATTCCTGTATGCTTTAACTTTTTGGATCTGCTGTGACCCCAGCCCTGTCAGAAGGCCCTGGGCCTTGGCCTTCAGAACTATCTCCTGTCTTTCCATCCATTCTATTGGTCCCTTGTCTGGATTCCTACCATCCCACCACATACAGCTTCGCTGATGAAACAGTCTATTCCCTGTAAGGTCCTTATACATTAAAGACTTAGAATAATCCTATTTTGGGGTTTAATCTCAATGAAAATAAGTACTTTTCTCAAATTTTATACATCTGTATGTCATTTGTATGCATGTAAAAATTTAAGAAAATCTTAATTAACTTTTACTTCCATGTGCCTCCTGGTGTCCAGTATTTTTATGTCTATTGCATATTTCGGTTGTCAAAACACAACTGTAGAAAAAAATTATTTCTTTTACAAAGGAAAAATATCCAAGGTGTAAGGACCTGTTCAGGTACTAAGACAATTAGTAGAATAGTTAGATTTCAGAGTAGGTCATTTTCTCCTCTGTTTTAGTCCCATAGTGAAGACAATACACTATCTTGAACATTCAGAAGACACAATTAAGAGGCCATCTTGAACATCTGAAAGACAAGACTGAGAGGCCATCTTGAACATTCCTGGCAATGAGGTCTTTGTGAACATCAAAGACATCAAAGCATGAATGACTAGCGATACCTATCAAACCTTGGTTTAACTAGTGAAAGTGCAGACATATATGCCACAAAACTAATGTAAGCTTTAACATCTGGCTCAACTCAGGAGCACAGAAAGATGGGCTCTGCCCACAGCTGACACTTAGCTTAGGCTGCCAAGACAAAATGCCATTGCTTGGGAATCTTAAATGATAGATGCTCATCTGTTTGAGCTCTGGAGTCTGGATAGTCTTAGATCAAAGGTCTGCTGTCTGCCTGGTTGATTTGGGGAAGGCTGTTTTGCTGGCTCCCTCTGACTGCACAGGGCAGCAAGAGTCAACACTGCCTTGCTCATTTTCCTTCACTCCTTTACAGCAGCTCTATCCCCATGATCATCACCAACCTACCTCCTAATGCCATCATATTGAGATCAGAACTTCAACATACAAATTTGGGTGAGGCATGAACATCCATTCTATCAAACAAACTCATGCCTTCTAGGCAGTATTGATTTTCTCTGATTAAATTTTTACATAAATGGCAAAGCAGAACAAATAAAATTATGAATTATGTCCATATTCCTCTATTGAGCTGCGATTCTTTAGTCGGAGTCACTTCTCCCATCCCAATCATTTCTTAATTTCTTTTGTTGTTATAGGAATGTTTTTATACAAGTATTATTACAAATAAATTTTATTCACAAACATAATCCCCAGAGTCATACAGTCTGGGTTAAAAGATTGAACATTGATATTAACTAGCAGTATGACCTTGAGAATGCATTTTGTCTACGTCCTGAAATAGGTCATTTTGAGGATAAAAGCAGCATGTTTTGAAAAGCAAATTGCTACACAAGTGTGAGAGATCATGTTTATTAAAGGACATTTACATTCATTACTGCATTTTTATCCTCAGAACAATCTGCCACCAGTACCATTCCTCCTCAGCAAAATGCATGAAAATTAAAAAAAAAATACAGGTGAAGAAAATTCTGCAAAAATCTTGTAAAAACTTGTCAGAATTCGTGCTTCTTTTTCTCCTACCAAAACAATAACCTCAGAACTGGTGACCTTTCTGGCACTCTGAGATACGGGCTCACAGGCTCTTTTATGACTATATTCCAGTGAGAGAATGTCCCTGCACTGAGGCCAAGAACCAGCACTGTAACAGGTGACATGGCGAATTCCAATCTGACTATCTTATATGATGATTTATGTTCTGTTTAGAGATGTTTGCATATTGATCTTAATATTCTACAGAATTCTTTCTCTTCTCTTCCCACTTCAGAGTCCTATGACAATGAAAACAGTACAAACAAAAAGAATATGTGATTCTACTATGGTCTAATATCTAAGGATTAGTCTTCACATCTATGGGAAGAATTAAAAACCACAGACACACACTTAGACACACACAGCACCAACAATTAAATAAAAAATACCATGAGTCTGTGAGAGCACCAACAGTGATATATATATATATGTGTGTGTATGTATGTCTATATGTGATATATAATCAATCATACACACACGGCTGAAGAGATTATTCAGTGTTTAAGATTACTTGCTACTTTTTCAAAGGACATGTGTTTTGTTCTCACCACTCATGTCAAGTGGCTTACAAGTTAACAGTTACTTCATCTCAGGGGATCAGATACCTCTGGCCTCCTCAGATAACTCCATTCTATGATCTCCCTTTACCCCATCCCAGAATGCACACAAATTAAATAAAACAAATCTAGAAACAAAGTAAATAATAGGACCTTATATTTTTGAAGGTTTGTTTCTTCTCAACGTAAAGTCCAAACTTTCAGATAAGTGCTGACGTTGAACTATGAGTTGAGGAGGAGGCTATTCTTCCTCACCGCCTTCAAGCACTGGCTCAATCCAGAGCAACCAACACAGAGTACTGAGTGTTCAACACTGGGCTCAGATTCAATAGCCTTCATCCATTAAAAACTCTCAGTCTAAGAACCCATCTGCATTGTCTCAGCCTCCATCCCTTTGCAGGTACAGTATTTTGGAACATAGCACATCCTCTGCGGTCAATTAGGACATCTTGTGATAGTGCTGCTGATTTCTGCTCTGACCTTGGCCACGTTGCTTTTCTTCTTTCCCTCACCTTACGGAAACATAATATTGCAGGAGGACCAAATGGGGGAACCTGAGAGACGGGTCAGGAGAAGGGCCTTAAGGTGTCCTCTCCCCTGTGTGAAATGCATTGGAGACTTTTGACAGGGGAGTTTTCCTGACAATGCTTTCTATGTTAAATGCTGTGCCAAGCTGGGCTTCACATATGATGAGGGCTGGCTGACTTCCAAGTGCCTCCTAACCATTTGAATGCCGTGACTGAGAGAATTGCCTTCCTATTCCCAACCCGAGCAATTTGCTTCAAGCATGCTCTCAGCCATTTTAAGTTTTGATATTTCTAGCTACCTCCTAGGCTGTATTTTCTCTTAATGCCACCAATCATTTGTGAAATTCTGCTGCAAAACTAATCTTTGGGGAAAATGATACATAATGGTTTCCTTACAGACAGATGGATAAGGGCTATGACTTTTGCTGTTTTATGACATGCTTTGCACAGTTAATACTAATAGAAACATCCCCTTCTCAGGGTCAAGAAAAAAATAAATTTGGCTTATACAAGTATTTTGGTTTCTTAAGTAGGAGAAACAAGAATTAACTTTACAGTTTAACTTTTTAGTCCTATAATGTATGGAATAATTGTTCAAGTAAAAAATTAGCTAAGCTAAAAATGTACATTAAATCTAATAAATTAATCAGCGTTTAAGTGCAATTTTAGTGTCTTGTGTGCGCACATGCACACACACACACACACACACACACACACACCTTGTCTTATGTGGGAGAACTCAGTCAAAAGCAGCTGTAGCCCCTTCTGAAAAGGAAATCAGAAACCACTAATTTAAATTTTTCATTTGTTTTTTTCAGAACAATTTGCCACCTACAAAAGGGTAACTTTGTAAGTCTTCATTATCTCATGAATTTTGGGACCTATCCCTTAAATAAACTCATCTCATTTCCATATAATTATAGCAAATAAGAAGGGTCTTTAAGAAAAAAGGCAGGGGAAAATGACACAAAATGTACGGCTGCATTGAAGAATCTGTGTTACTCTTACAATGACCACATTTGGCTTTTGACAATGAGAACTTTGAATGAATTCAGAGGAAAACCAGCTTTAGGAAGAATGGTTTGAAGGTCCCTTTGGCTTAGGTTCCTTTCCAGGACCCTTCTTGGCAGCATGTGTTATTCTGAGTCTCTATCGCTGGTTGCTATTGTGTGGCATGTCATTGTGATCCATTTGTAATAGGACATGACAGTACAAATTCAACATTTGAAGAGAGAAACTTGAATGTACCACTTCCTAAATTATTCTCTATTCATATCGATTCAGGGGATATAGAAATTTCTCCTGGGTGAATGGAAAGATGCTCCCAAACCTCATTCCTCATAATGGATGGTTTATTGCAAATGAGAAGGAGTTGGTGTTTCTCTCTGCTACCTGCTGTTTTCTTCTCATCTTGGCCTTGCTGCACAAAGGACATTTCTAGCACCCTGGCTCAGAGGTGAAACGTCATAGTTAAACCACTGCCCAAGGTGCAAACACTGAGATGAGCTGCTCTTATTTAGAGGGAAAACTGTTCTTTGAGGGCTGAACATGTGCATCTATTACAAGGAGGGGATAAGGATCTTCATTAGACATTTCAAACTGTGAGTTGTGTTAAAAACTTCCTTGATGAAGCATTTCTGCATATGACAGGCATACTATTAAGTATTCTTTCTTCCATTCCTTAGTCATTTCAAAGGACACAGCCGAACCACAATTAACATCAAGCTGAACTTGAACAGCTCAGTCACACTTTCTAAAATTTGCTTGCCCTTTTCACTGGGTTTAATTATTATACTATTAATAGTAACATTTGCAGTGAGTGCTAGCATTTGTCTCTCAGTTCTGACTATTTGTTTCAGGTGGAGCATTTTCTTTTTTAGGAGTATTATCAAGGCATAAGCCCCATCCACTTTTCCATTGCCATGGGTTCCATTTGGGTGACTCTTTGGGAAGCCCTGATTTAGGACCATGCAGAAATTCATGAGTACGGTCAATCTCCTGCTTCTCTCCTGACATCTAAGGACAAAACGTGGCATCTTTGTGGCCAACTGAGGCCAATTTGTGTGGGTAGCATGCCCACCGTCAATGGTGACTGACCCTCCAGAAAGGAAAAAAGGTATGGGGTGGGAGAGAGAGATGATTCAGACATATGGTGGCCTGAACTGGAGGCAGTGACTTACTACATACAACCTTCTGCTGGGCACTGAGAGACTACGGGAAAATGTTCAGGCAAACAACCCGTCCTTCATACCAGAGCAGTCCTCAACCCCATTGTGACCTGGCATCCCCGCCTGCTGTACTGACAACCACCCACAGCCTCTCTTCCTGAGTCTGGGGAGAAGTCTCCTAGGTGCCTGACTTTCACTACTGAATAAATTATTAATGGCTATTAATCCATGGCACATGTAATTTTTAACTTTGAAAAATCTATGTGGGACAGGGAGGTTAATTTCATCGTCTTTGCTCTTTTCCTTTCGCTTTTAAGAGTACATCCCACTGACAGGGTGGCTGACTGGGATTTCCCCTCTTCTCCTTTGTGAGTCTCATATTTAACTACATGTGATGCATGTAGAATCGGAAGAGTGACAGGAGCACCCACAGTGACTGAGCAGCAAACTGAAGTCGCTAAATAACAAGTGCAGACAATTACTGAAAACCCCGCAGCAGAATCTCAATAGGACAAGAAAGTGGGGCTTACGTAATTAAAAGGGTCCAGCAGTCCCATAGATACAAGAGAACACATTCAGATAGGATCTGATGGTTAGAATTGGAAATCAAGCCTGGCATGGTGGCCCAAGCCTTTAATGCCAGCAATATGGGAGGCAGTGGTAGGCAGATCTCTGTGTTCAAGCCAGCCTGGTCTACAGAGTGAGTTCCAGAAGAGAGAAACCATGTCTCGAAAAACCAAAGGGGAAATAAAAGAATTGGAAATCCTATACAGCTCACCAACTTGTATACACATACAATTCACTCCAACTGGCCTTGCACAGGTCCAGCTACTTAGCGTCCAAAGGGGAAGAAGCTTAAATCACATCGACCTACCCACCCTCATCAAGAAAGGAGTCTTCAGCTGCTTCTGAAGTGGGACAACACCTCGCGAAACAGTCTGTGGGTGCGAGAAGGGAGTAACTCACTTGCCTTGCAATTCACCTCTTCATCATCATTCCTACCAGGGACAAAAATAAAAGATTTGCCATGGCTCTCCCACTGCCACAAGTCACCAGAAAAGCCCAAGAATGAACCTTTCCCAGTGCCCCTATTGGTTTTGGCTTTGTAAATCATCATCAGTTCAGAAATGAAGGAAATAATGAAGCATCAACAAATTTGCAAGTGAAAGCACTGTTTCCTTAAACTACCTAAAATATTTTAGCTCTATAAGCACATAAACATGCACATGTGTGCAGATGCACACACACACACACACACACACATTAGCCTACTATGGGATCAGAAGACACCCAGGCTATTCTCGGTTTGTTTGTTTATTTACTTACTTGCCCTAGCTCTAGTGACAGATGACTTTCTTAGAGGCGGTTTGGCTCCAAGGGTTCTAAATGTCTAGCAGCTTCAGTGAGGGGCTGCCAAAGCCCAACCTCTTCATATACACATCACTTCCTACAAGAATGGAAAACATTTCACACGCTGGACCGATGGTGGGGATGATGGTGAGGCAGAACCATGTTCACAACCCTGAGGGCAACTTTAGCCTGGCCTTAGCAAAAGTGTGCTTCCAGCTGGAGTAACTAGGACAGCACACTTCAATTCATAGTATTAAAAGCTTACATGATAAAATGAAACTAAATGCCTGTAGATCTGCCCACTTTCCAAAACACTGGGGTTAACACACGGTTAACAACCTGAGCTGGCTCTGTGAGCATTTCTTCAGTCCGTGCCACCACAGATCATCACAGTGTCCACAGCCTCTAACTCGGACTTTTAGACACTTCCTATTTCTCTAGTTAGTCCTACTTCAAAATCCTATTAGGCATTTTATAACACCCCAAAACTAAAACTATAATATTTTCTGCTATTCCTGATTCTCATTACAGAAGCTTAAATTTAATTGTGTTCAGAAGATGCATTATCTTTACAAGTTTTTCCATTTGTCAGAAATCACACATACGATGAATCTTGTTCCCTTCGTTACTAATAAACAAGCATGTCCTTTATAGCTACCCACAGGGAAAGTTCTACTTAAGTCTGGATTCTGCTTAAATTGGACTATGGAATGAGGATCCTTTCAAATAAATTCTGATTATTTTAAGATTTCTTTTCTAATATGACACTAATTATAGGGAGACCAAAGCTTCTGTCAAGACAGCTAAAGGCATTAAGCTTTTGTAACTCGGGATTCTTCCACACTTTCTCAAATGTTTCGAAAGGCTCAAAAAAGGAAAGAAAAAAAAGACAAAGCAAATAGCATACAGGGAAATACATGCCCACCAAACTAATAGCTCCCCATCCACACATATCTGAATTTAACTTGAAGGAAGAATGCTGATTTCACACTTAAAGCAACCCCCCCAATCTTCCCATTGAGTCTGCAGCATACAATAGTACCCCCAGTCCTTCTCAGGTTGCTCCCACCAACCTTTTAATATCAGACAGATGCTGGTAAGTGGTGACACCGGCTGGGACTTACAGAACGAAAGCATAACGCCAGGGAGGAGGAAAGCCTCCTCTGTCTTACTCCTTGCTTTCTTCCCCAGAAGTGAAGGACTCTGCCTCCTTTCTCAGATGTAAGCTGCAGCGTTGCAGAGCAAAGGTACAACTCAGCTCCCAGCCTGCTCAGCCCAGAGCCCACATCTAAGCCTCCACATGTTTTCTGCAAATGCAAGCAGCTCAGCTGAAAACCTTAGGGAGCGTTCTGCCGCAGCCCCAAACTAAACCGCGCACATATTTAACAGCCCCCGTGACCTCGAAAGGTTTAAAGTAATAAGCATTGGGTGCGAGCCTCTTGTAACCTGAAGGAGTGCCAGGCTGGGCAGGACTGCTCACTCGACAATGTTTTCCTTTCCTGCCTCTGAACTACGGACAATCCCAATGCCTGAGATGTACATTCATGTTGACTAAGCTCGCAGACCATCAGTCGTGTGGGAACTTTGTCTTGCATTCCATTAAGTTAGCCCACGACTTCCCACGCTGCACCACGTCTCATACACCCAGCTAAATAAGCCAACTTCATGGCCACAAGTCAAAGCAAAGTTTATTCACCCCACCCTCACCTCTTCTTTTCCAGCTTACATCCGTGCACAGTTGATAACAAGCCCCAAAGGTGGCACAAAAGAAGCTCTTAATAGCATTCTAGCGGGTTCGTCAGTTCCCCACCGGAGGTAGGTTTCGTATAACACATTCTAGCAGCTTAAAGATTTTTTAAAAAGCGTTTGCTTGCATGATGGAGAGCCGCCAGGCACCCCCAGAATTTCATCATCAGAACACTCACCAAAATACATTATTTTTCTCATTAATCAACCAGCTGGAAGCCCACCGTGGCGTCTTCAGCCTCCGCTCGCACCCAGGGCTGGGACGCCAAGCAGAGCCGTGGCATGCTATGGTCAGTGTAGACGTTTCCAGCGTGGCGAGCAGCAGCGCGGAGCGTGCCTCCTCCCCGGCAGGCTGGGCTAGCGGCGCGGGGCAGGCTCCTGCCTTCCCGGCTACGATCCCTCGCGGCTGGAGCGTGCGCTCCGGCCGTGCGCGCCACTGCCCATCCTTACTGTAACACGACTCCTCCTTGCGATGTCCTTGCCGCTTCCG
The DNA here is from genome assembly GCA_001685095.1 of Ellobius talpinus. Lineage (NCBI taxonomy): Eukaryota > Metazoa > Chordata > Mammalia > Rodentia > Cricetidae > Ellobius > Ellobius talpinus. The sequence goes on along the minus strand of LOJH01015969.1, from coordinate 7,914 downwards.
TGACATCAGGACTTCCCGGGAGTACTACAAACACACAACCCCCACCGCCACCCCACAGCATCCCAGCCCCGCTCGCAACCACCCCAGGAGGTGATGTGTTGATGGCCTGCCAGGACAAACCAAGGCTCTGGGAAGCTTGAACCAGCCCAGAGACCTGGGCGTGGGCGGAGTGAGGGGCACGGAGGCTGGTTTAAAGAGAAGGGTCTGGCGTGCACCGGGAGTCACGCAGGGGAAATTCACCCCAGATGCGGGGTGGGAAACTGGCTCAGGCGAGTTCTGCCATGCTCGTGTAATTAGACACACTTTTACCTCGCCCCTCCTGAGAGGGCTGCCACTCTCATTAAAATTAAGCCTGAGTGGATGCTGAGAAGGCATGCTTTGGGCTCTGAGCTTTAGGGTTGCAAGTCTGCTTACTAGGGTAGTGTGATCCCGTCACGGAAAATCTGGAGGAGTGATTTCTGTATCTTGTTTCCTGCTTTAGATTGATAGAAAAATGTGACAAAAGTCACCTCCCACTGTGGCACACCAAAATTGCACCCCCTCCCTGAGCAGATGCTGGAAGGTGCATTGGGGTGGAAATGATCTTTGACCCTCTAAAGGGGGTCATATTATGATGGAAACTCCACCAAGATTAGGTCATAATTTGAGCCTCCTCGCCAATATTGAGTACACACACACATTAAATTTGAGATGAGCAGCCAAGAAAGGCACAGGCTGGCAGAACCTTTGTCTACTGCAACGGTGTAATGAATTGCAGTGCTTATTGTACACAGAAAAGAATGTTAGAAAGAAATCCTTCAAAGCTGGGTGATTAAGGCGCAAATGCTCGCGGTGAAAAATACAACCACCAGCAAGCTCTCCTTCCCCACTGTGGGACCCTGTTTGCCCACTGGAGTCTTTGAACTTGAAAATTTCTGTAAAAGCTATGGAGCAGAAGCAGTGGAGATGAAAAAAAATGCAGTCTCTGGAGGAAGTGTGCGTGTGTGTGTGTGTGTGTGTGTGTGTGTGTTAAATCTGAGCATTTCTAAACCATGTTAGCAAATAGCTCCACAGTCTAATATTAAAATATTCAGCGATGCTTCCTTTGATAATTCTGCATCTGGTAAGTATTCTGCACGTTGAACCTAGGGGGCAGAGGGCCCCATAGCGACATCTTTCTGTGCTGTCTTGTATAAACTTAACCCTTGTTTCCCCTCCCTGAGCGGAGTGCTTTCACACTGGAATGTAAGGAACTGGGTAAACAAATAATCGATAATAATTAGAACCACAGCGATTCTTAAATCTAGTCCTCCTCCTCCCCCTCTTTCCCTCCCCCTCCCGCCTCTTCTCTTCATGTCACTTGTTGTTTGAGACAGGGTTCTGCTGTGTAGCCTGGGCTGTCCTTAAACTTGTGCTATCCCACTTAGCTTTCAGTTCTGGGGTCACACACAGGTGAACAGCACACTGTCCAGCTAAGTTCTGTTTCTGGAGAAATATCATCACTCATTTAAACACATTGGAGGAGGAAATCTTAAGAATCAAATTTACGATTTTACAACTTTTTGAGATTAAAAATAAAAGCATTCTCACAGGCCAACCCAGAGGACAGATGGAAAACATCCAAGTGCTGTGTGAATGGCCACCCCTTCCAGAGGCAAGAGAACCTCTGCCGCAGAGCTTCTTCAAGCAGCTCATCAGCTGCCTCACCGCCTTCTCAGGCTAGAGGGCGCTGTAGTTTAACGTTACAGGTTTTGGTCCACTTGAGCTCCTGTAGTTGGAAGATGCAAGCATCAAGAGTAGAGGTTAAGAAAGACTGATAATGCCAAAGAACTGGCTTCCATCATTAATGAATCACTTGAATTTGTCTGGCATTTTACAGTTACTTGCACACACAACCTTTTTATTGGTGGCATATAAAGTTTAAATATGGAAAATGGATGTTATCTTTGTCACAAATAAAGCACCTTTTCCAATTAAAGAGTTACTGCCTTCCTATCTGTCATGTGGAATATGTGTAGCGTCCATCAACAGCTTTCTATATGCAAACACAACTGCTATTTGTACTGGGTCTAGTATAGTCTTCCCAATGAGTATGCCACTGGATGTTACAAAAACAAATATAGCCACATGACCATAAATTTACAGACTTGGAGTGTTTCAGGTGACAGAATATGCCAACATCTGTTTTATAAAGAATTATATGCCAAAAAGCAGAAGTAGCCCCTAAAATGTTACAGTGTCCCGGGAGCATCTTAGTTCCTATGTGTGCAGTACATCCCTGGCCAAGCAAGTCAAGAGGATGCTTTCCCTATTTCCAGGTGTCTGCTCCCTCTCCTTCTGTCAGGGTTGTCTGGAATATCAAGGTCTGCGACATAACCTTGCTCATGACTGTATGAAAAAAATAAGTTTCAGCATTCAAATTTTTCCATTCTGCTTAAACAATGACATTATTTATGCATACTGTATTTACCCAAGAAAAATGCTACCTCCTTTTCTTTGACTAATATCTTCTTTATCTTTTCATTTCCCTTTCTATTGCTATGAGCACAACTTTCATGCAGGTCGCACAGCCTCATGGGATCGTGGTGTCTTCCTGCTGTGCCTGGCTTAGTTCATGTAACATAATGTCCCAGTTTACTCATCTCATTTTGAATGACATATTTCTATTTTTAAGGGCTGACTAGTACAACCATTTGTATTTTTTTCCTGAATTTTGTGGACCTAGATTGCCATGGCTATTGTAATTAATGACATAACCAGCAGTCAGCACAGATATCTCCTCAACATACTATTTTAAGATTTTATTTATTAATATTTTATGTATATGTGTCTTACTTGCATGTATGTCTGTGTACCATGCATGTTTTCATTATCCAGAGTAGGCAAGTAGAGGGCACTAGGTCTCCTTGGAACAAGAGTTTCCTGACTGTGGTGCTGGAAATAAACCCAGGTCCTGTGCAAGAACAGCAAATGATCTGAACTGCTGACTCCAGCTAAATTCAACAAAGTATTTTTAAAAAATTAATTTCGTTTTAATTATAAATATAAGGGTTTGCTTGTGTGAGTGCATGCCTAGTGTATGTGGATGCCCATGGAGGCCAGAGGCCTTAGATCTCCTGGAACTGGAATTATAGAAGGTTCTGTGCACCCTTATGTGGGTGCTGTGAATTGAACTCAAATCCTCTGAAAGAGTAATAATGCTATTAGCCACCAAGCAATCTTTCAGCCCAATATACTATTTTTTTTTAATTTTAAAGTGATATTCAAATGAATCCTTAGTCTCCTCTTGGGTTGCAAATATGTCATCTGTGCCTGAGATACTTTCTGGTGTCACATCTAGAAGGTCCAGTTGCTTCCAAGGAAGGAAGGATCTTGTTTAAGTCTCTGAGGTTTGCTTGACCCTAACTATGAGAAGCTCTCAGAACATGGGTCTGTCTGCAGGGAATCAGGTCAGGTCTTCTGAGACTAACCAAATAGTAACATATCTTTTCCTAGTAAAACAAAGAATGACCCCCAAACACTACCATGCTTTAGATTAAAACACCATGAATCAGGGAGAATCTTCTCTTTGCTTCCAGATGCAAAGGGCTGCCAGCCTTAATTCCTCACCTCCTGCAAATCTGCATCACACTTTGACCTGGCATCCACTCCTCACTTAACAGGCTCACAGACTCCTTTCCTCTTTTGGCTTTTCCTAACACCTCTCTCTTCTGTTTCTACGTAGCAATTTCCATTTGAGATACCAATGCCCACATTTGTTTAATCTGACTTCTCATCACTGGAATGTAATCTGCCTTAGGCCAGTGATTTCCCTCAGTTCAATGGTACCTCCACATCCCTTAGAGTACTTGTCACTTATTATTCAATGAACACTCATCAGAAACGAATGAAGAAACACACTAAGTCCAGCTGGACTGTGTGTAAAACATCAGACTTTTCTATTTGCCTGCAGTCAGTTCTTTGGGGCTGTTGGGGTTTTATGCAGTGTGTTTTCACAAATTGAATCTGCCCATGCTCAGCAGCAGCTGTTCTTAAATTCCACGCAATACAGATGCCAGGTTGTACCGCAGAACACAGTTTGGGAGCTTGTTTGTCCTTTCAAATTCCTATAGCTGCATGCCTCCATAATTCAGCAATGGGTTAGCTTAGCCTGGTTAAGCTTCCTGTTACCTTTCTCTGACCTTCACTTTGACTTGCTCATATCTCTTGTCCTCCCTGAAGAAATGAAATCACATCCAATGTTGCTAACTCCAGGGTTGCCAATGAGCAGTCTCGGACAGGAGGTGCATTATTATCTGCATAAAACTGATATGATCTTGGTTCTCCATTGCTATGTCTGCCTCCTTCATCTATTTCATCTGTTAGGGTGGCTTAGGCCTTTCCTGACCAAAGCCTTATTTAAGTCTCCATTTCTAAGTGTATTCCACTTCACGTCCTTCACTCCAGTGTGCATCCCACCTCCATTCCTGCGCCAGCGCTTGAACATTCAGTAGGAATTAACCTTGTCAGTCAAGCAAATGGAAGGGGAGGCTTTTCGTGATCACCACGATCTAGCAGATTAGTCATCTAATGAATGAATTATCTATCATTTCAATATTTTAAGTACACTGAATGTCTTCTTAATGCCTATTACATTCCAGACTTTGCTCGATGGAGTGGATAAAGAACACTGCAGAAAGTACAAAGGTTAAAAAAGTCATGTCTCATGGGAACCTGGAGAAACAAGGCCAATATAATGGAGTCAGATAGCTCACCTGGGCAAGGGTTAGAATCAGATAGGTCACATGGTTAAAGGATAGGAATCACGAGCCCTAGGCAGATGCGCCTGGGCTGCATGAAAATACTGATGAAGCCAAGAAGCACTGTTTCTGCTTCCAGCTCCTGCCTTCAGTTCCTGCCTTGGCTTCCCTTGATGATGACAGCTGTGTTGGGACCTGGACAAGGAAACAATCCCTTTCCTCCCTAAGTTACTGTTGGTTTGTGTTTACAATAGCAACAGAAAGCGAACTTGAACAGATGAAATGAATGTGAAGGAATCATGTGACACACTCTTGGTTTCGCCGTGGCTGATATTTGTGGAGGACTAACGGGATCAGAGCAGGAAGAAGATGAGCAGTTAGGGAGAAAGGGCTGGTGGCCTGGCCCAGGGTAAAAGGGGTAAAATGGTGGAATGTGGCCCTATTCTATGCAGCCGTCAAACTGGCTTAGAAGGATTTGAGAAGGATTTCCCAATGGCTTGTTGGGCAACTGAGGAAAGAGAAAAACAGAAGTGACACAATAGTAAAATGGAGAAGGAAGAGCAGCTGAAAAGATGACAATAAACACACAAATGAGACTCAAGCCTAGAGGTCGTCGGTGAGGGTGATGCTGTGTCTGAGATCCTTACATTGCAAGTGAGGGATCACAGTCCAGAGCAGTTTGGCTGTATAGGTCCTGAGATGTTCGATCTTCATTTATATTTATAAATCATCACTTTGCAGATGGTTATGAAATTCAAAATACTGGATCTTCAAAGGAAGATGGAGAAAAAGAGGAAGGGCAGGGATGGATACCAGGACATTTTAAGAACATGAGACCATGTCCGTGGGTATGTGTGACAGAGTATTTGTTATAAGCATAACAACATGTTGAATGAATATTTGCTGATATGTAGGGCATGTGATGGGAGGCTATTTATTTTAAGCCTGAATGTACCTCTAATAGTCCATCATCCAAAGTCAAAACAGCTTGAAAAGTGTGGAAATAATTTGTTCATATGAGAACAATGGCTGAATTCCATTAATCTATGTAGTATTTTAATCAGAACTGTTTAGATTGTGTTGACAGTGTTACAAAATCATAAATCATTTTTATTCTCAGATCCTCTCTTGACACTCTTATGGAAATTAAATGCCTGGGGACTTTAATCTAAAAAATTAATCATCTATAAAAAGGATGTGCTAGCATTGTGATAAGAATAAAATTCCTATAAATAACATATTTCCCAATTATACCTCATTGTATTTCCCTTTTATATGTGCACCTGTCTCTCCTGATAGCCAATTAATAGGGACTACTTTTTATTTCTCATTATTAACATTGAGATTTCCCTATAATTACCACTTTGTTGTAATATAGAAATGTTTTATTTATTCAGGAATTGTTACCAAGGTCCCATGTGCTAAAGGCTATCCTAGATTTCTAAGGTTCATGAATGTACTCATAGCATCTCTGTGTTCAGGAGTCCCCACATTTCAGTGTGTCAAGTGGGACTTGGATATATCTCCATCTGTTACCCAGGACAGAACCAAAAAGCCTTCTTTAGCTCATTCATTCATTAACCACAATTTATTACTTCTTTCCCAGTACCATAGACATAGGGCAGAGACATGTATATCACATTCATGCTATGAATCAAAAACATGGAAGCCATGCTGTAGGTATGTCCATTGAGGGAGCCTTTTACATATTGATTATGATTCCTCCTGACCCTACTGGAGACGGAAAGTTAGAGAAGACCTCTCTGGTATGTGGAATCACAGGTGTTGCTACATTTTAAAGATGATATGGTTTTCTTCCTATATGTAGATATGTACCTGTGATTAAACTTCTAGAATTAGTCAAAGGTAGTTAATTATTACTAGAATGACTAACAATATGTTTGGGTTGGTCTGTTTTCTGCTGCCAACCACTTAATACCACAGGTTGGACGGATTTAAGACAAAGGTCTAGGGTTGTGGTTCAGTGTCAGGTTAGTTTTGAATGAACAAAGTTCTGGGCTCAAGACTAGGAAAAAAGAAAGGAGAGAGGTGGGGAAGGGATGAAGGAAAAAGGATAGTGAGAAAGGAAGGAGGAAGGGAAGGATAGAAGAAAGAAAAGAGGGAGGGAGGGAAAGAAATGGGTCTATTCGGCTGGTGAAGCTGGAGGTTCTAGGTTAAGGGGTTTCACATGGTGATGGTATTCCAGTGAGCAGATTCCTGAGACAGCAGAAAGCACCACACAGCATTAGACAGTGTGCGTGAACATGTCCATGCCTGTGTGCTTGTGTATATGTGTGTATGAATGTGTGTGTGTCTGCACAAATGCATGCACTCCTGTGCACATATCTGAGTTAGGGCTTCTAGTCTTGTGAAGAGGTACCATGACCATCGTAACACTTACAAAGGCCAACATTTAATTGTGGGTGGCTTGCATTTCAGAGTTTCACAGATGTGGTGTCATCATGTCACGACATGGAAGCTTTCAGGAAGACATGGTGCTGGAGGAGGAGCTGAGAGTTCTACATCTTGATCCACAGGCAGCAGAAGGGGTCTGTGTGCCACTGAATGTAGTTTGAGCACAGGAGACCTCAACAGTGACACACTTCCTCCAACAAGGCCACACCTACTCCAACAAAACCACACCTACTCCAAAAATGTCACACCTACTCCAGCAAATCTACATCTACTCCAACAAGGACATATCTCCTAACAGTGGCACTCCCTATGACCAAGCAAATTCAAACACATGAGACTATGGGGTCCATACCTATTCAAACCACAACAGAATATTTTCTAATCTCTGTTAATACAAAGCTATGAGGACTCAATCATGGAAGCTCTTTATTAACTTACCTAATTCTGTCTTCCAAAGACTCTGTTTTGGTACTATATTTGGATTGTTTATACCTTCTGAATACCTCAGGGTAGGAATAAAATCTCAACACTTGAAAACATGGACAGATAATCTAAACCAAATCCAAACTATAATGATACTAAAGTAACAAATGTCTGCACTCAAACCAGATCCAATCCAAAAACACTAATTATAAAAATATAAATATAAAGCACCAATTGTAATAGTGTGCACTTTAGGTGGGGGATACATTATCAAGCAAAGTTTACAGAAGCACAGTCAAAATGACACCTCAACAATTGATCTGGCAACCAAGGCATATACTAAATTAATGACAGGTGG
>LOJH01015968.1:1589-17559 GCA_001685095.1 Ellobius talpinus | reverse complement strand
GAGAGAGAGAGAGAGAGAGAGAGAGAGAGAGAGAGAGAGACTGAGCCTGGCATGGGCTTTTGAAACCTCAAAGCCCACCTCAGTGACACTCTCTCCAACATGACACTCATCTTTCAACAAGGACACACCTCCTAACCATTCATCACCTGGGGACTGAGCACGCAAATATATAAGTGCATGAATGACATTCTCACTCAAACCCTGCAAATGGGAACGTAATCATATCTCTAAAATTGCAGAAGGAATAGAGCATGGAAGGCGAGACCTGAGGAGGGGAACTCAGAGTGCAGGGCATCCAGAACAGAAGGTAAGGTAGGATGGCATCCCTATTGCAAGCCCTGACTGAATGGCAAGAAACCAGGAAGAATGGACAACTCCAGTGTCTTGGGTTTTTTTTGTTTTGTTTTGTTTTTTTGCTTGTTTGTTTTTTCAAGACAGAGTTTTTCTGGATTTAAGACCCAGCAAGTATCTTTAACAACCAAGCACTGGGATTTGAACACATCAACCTACCTTAAACTCCCCAGCGTAGAGGTGAGTCTGAGGTTTTTATGTCCCTATGGCAACAGGAAGACCTTGACCATGCTTCTAATTACCTTCCCCTTTTAAACAACTGAGGTCTGGGCACAGGAGATGGAGGAAGGGCCCTGGAATAATCAGGGAGACTTTGGCTGCCTGCCAATGAGCAGAGCGCATCATCTGAACTATTAGTGATCCAGCAGCTACTCGTGGCTCAGCCCAAACCAAGTTCTGGTCTTTTCGAGCCACTCAAATCCTCACCAACTCAGAGGATCCTGGGTCCTGTCTTCTTCCCAGCAGGGAGTAAAGAGCAGCTCCAACACATCTGCGTGTCCTTTTCCCATCTTAGCTCTTAGCACTCAGACAAGACATTCACAAATGCGTCCCCGGGAAATCCTTGCCCTTCCCACCTGCGGGTAACTACTACTCCTGAGCATTCATGACTGAGTCCAGGGGAGTCATTAGCTTCTCCAGATCCCTTGTCTGTCATCATCCCAAAGCTGTCAAGCTAGCTTGCTACACTTTTCAAATGCTGGCCAAAGATGAGACTCCTGCACAGGACAGCAAGCAGCGTGGGCCTCCTGTTCCCGCCATTTGTGTCCCCACTGGTCTGGTGAGTGTGGTGTACAGCAGGCAGAGGGACTTTGGCACTGGGAGATTCGGAGTGCAGCAAATGCCAGCCACTCAGAGCAACTGCCACCTGTGAACCTTTGTTCTGAGAGGAAGCTCATCTCTGTGAAAGGGAGCAAACAAGCCTGCCCTCTGCTCTGGCGACAGACACTCTCCTCTTCCAAGGTTGTTCTCTATAGAAACAGCCATGAAAAGAGAATCCCAAGGGCAGAGTCAGCCTTCCCTGAGCTGTGCCCTGTGGTGTGAGCTCCACAGAGCACTGCCTCCCAGGAACTAGGCTCAGGGGAGCTTTCCTGCTCCCTCTCTGGAACTCCTTTTATTTCTTGTTTTACACACTTTGTTCCTTTTCTGAGATATAATTTACTCTACTCACATTAGTTTTAATAAATTAATATTTCTTAATGACAGATTTTTACTTTTAAACCGATAAACATAAAACGCTGGCTCCACCTGTCATGACAAGGTGTTGCAAGGGAGCGGGAAGCCTGTTTCATGGACAAGAGGAAACAAAAAGTTAAGAAATTAACATTATTTCATTCTGCCTGTGTCATGTGATCATTGACGAGTAGAAAACACAAGTCTTCATAAAATATGCTTTTCAAAAATATCGATGATCATTATTTCCCTAAATAGTACCACCATGGTTAAAGGAATCGAACCTCCCCAAGGAGGGAACTCATCCTGAGAGTATACTTTCAACTGGGGCATCACAAGACCAGCATGAGCTATGTAATAAGATCCTCTAAGGAAGAAAGAACAACAAGAAGGAAAGAACAGAGGGGGAGGGAGGTGGAGGAAGGAAGAGAGGGAGGGAGAGAGAGAGGGAGGAAGGGGTCATAAAGAAACATTCCCCCTTCTTATGCATCTGCATCTAAATCCTCAATTTCATTTCCAACTCACATCTAAAAATCTTACCTCCTCCTCATCCTGCAGCCGCTAACTCAAATGGACCTTGATGACTTCACTCCACACTGATGCCACACCATCCTATGTGGGCTCTTTCCCATCGGTCCCCTGCAGCCCATCTTCTAACATTCCTGTTATAGTTTCCTTTCTTCCCAAACAGATATGATTGCATCCTTCCCTTTGTCTCTGATTTCCCTCTAGCTGCCCTATAAAGCCGAGCTCTTTCGTCTGGGTGCCGTTCCCCTCGTGGTGGCAGCCTGTTCCCATTTCGTTCCCTTCCACTTCCCACCACAGCCCTAAACGCAAACCGCAGGGAACCTCTCACATATCTTTCTAAATCTCCCAGCCTCTGCACATTCTGTTCTCCTCGCCTGAAATGCCCTTTCTTCCTCTCTGTGCTTGGCAAATTCCCGTCTGGTTTCAGGCCTTGTCGAAGTCCGGCCATCCCAGTTGCTATGGTCCTGCTTTTATTTCTGTGTGTCTGCTCCTGTGCTTGCCTCTTCCACTAGGCTAAATTGGGTGTGTGCATCATAATGGGTCTTTCATCCTTCTATCCTGAGCGTCGAAGCAGAAATATTTTAAATATGGCTGAATACATGCTGATTGATAACTTCATTTCCTATACCAAGTCAAGTATCAATGAATCCTTTACTCCGAAACCAAATCTCGAACAACTAAATGATAATATTTTATACATTTTCATGCTCTATATTATATCAATTTAATCTTTGTATCTTTCATTCATTCCTGGTGTACTTCCATTTCGATTATTTAAACGCCACTAATGAGGAGCTGGGAAGATGGCTCAATGACTAAGGTGTTTACGCCACCAACACGAGGGCCTGAGTTTGGATCCCTGAAGTAAGGCAGCTCCATGAATAAAGGAGTGCCTGCCACCAAGCCTGGTGACTCTGGGACCTCTGGCACCAAGCCTGGTGACTCTGGGACCTCTATGGTGGAAGGAGAAAAACCTATTCCTGCAAGTTGTTCTTTGCTTTCTATATACGAGCATACATAATACTCTCTCTCTCTCTCTCTCCCTCTGTCACACACACACACAAACTAAATAATTGAGCATAATGAACGAACATGTGGGAAGGAAATCAAGTTTAAATTTTATCCTGCATTAAAACTGTCAGAAACTGATAAAGAACAACAGTAAAACTATTAACTCCCTTAAGCTTGAAGACACCATGACTGACCCTTACATAATTCGTAGTCATAAGAAATTAAGATTCCGACTGTTTAACTAGGGCATGATTGCATCAACATCATCCCTACTGCATCAAGAACTCTTAATACAATAAAGATGTTCGGATAAGGAGGATTATTTTGGTTTTGGTTTTTGTTTTTCAGTATTGGGCATTGCTCCAATGTCGGCTGGAATTATGGCAAACTAAATGATGTTAACTAGAAGATTCCAAGAGGTTATCCCAGCCACCAAACTTGGCTTCTGTGCAAAGTGTAGGTTCCAGCAATTTGAGCCACATCTTTTTATAGCCCGCTGCATTTTATTGGTCATTTTCTCAAGCCAAAATATCTATTGTGCTGTGACAGCTCCATGGGGAATGAGGGGCAAGAAACAACTGGCAATGAAGGACACAAAAGAGAACAGGAAGAGGCATTATTGTTACCCTGGTTTTTACTTTGGTTGTTTCATTTAAATTTTTTTCTTTTTTGTTTGTTTATTTGTTTTTCAAGAGAGTTTCCCTGTGTAGCCCTGGCTGTCCTGGAACTTGCTCTGTAGACCAGGCTGCCCTTGGACTCCCAGGGATCCACCTGCCTCCGTTTTCTGAGTGCTGGGATCAGAGGCATGCACCACCATACTTGGCTATTAAAATTTCTTACTAACTGATACAACGTTTCTAAAACTCGTAAGCACTTATGAGGTGAAGCCTTGCCTTGTGATGCGCCAATACATGTACACACTAGGGACGGCCCGATTAAAAGCAAACATATCTTTATCCTCAAACACTTTTCACTTCTTTATGGTGAGAACATCAAAATTCTTCTGGACTTTTGAAATATGCACAACACAATAGTGCTATCTATAGTCACCTCAGAATCGCACACCAGAACACTGTACTCCTAATGATAATGCGTCCATCGCCCAACCATTCTGCCTCTCCCCACGTCTCTCCTCCCCAGCCTCTGCTAATGACCATTCCACTCGTAACTCTCCAAAGATCAACTTTGGGTATTGCACACGTGAGTGAGATCGCTCTCTAGCTATCTTTTTATGTTTCATTTATTTTCTTTTTAATGGAATGATCTCCTATTTTATACATCTTTCATAAATGATTAAAATGTATTTTTGTATTAAGTGTAACACTACATGACCAACAATGCATGAAATTACATGAAATCTGAATTATTTACATTAGCTACCCTAGTACCCTAAGTTCCTTCTGGATGGGGGGGCTTCTATTCAGCCTCCTTTCTCTTGAGCCACTACGCTCTGAATAGACCTTTGTGGAATGGCAGTTAGCAGAATGCTTTGTCTTTCCTTTACAAAATGTTAGATGATTAATAAAATAGACTTAACTTTTACAGTCTGTGATCAAATGTAACACCTAGGAACCTAAAAGAGTAAAAATGTTTACTTTTACTCTTATGCAAATATTTATCAAAAATAAACACAAAGCAATTCCTGGACAATCCTAGGACAGAAAAACCTGCAGAGTAAACACTGATTCCACCACTGGAATGAAAACAGGCTTTATTTACGTCAACTGCAAAGATAATCCATGAAGCAGATGCTAGAGAAAAGAGACGTGTTTCTGTTTCACAGAACACAGACTGACGATCAAAAAGAACTAGATGCTGAGCAAAGCAAAAACATGTTTATCTACTCATGGATCCTTTTCCAGTCTAAAAAGAAAAAAAGAATAACTAAGCAAAAAGATAACTTGGAAAATATCTCCTAGGGTCTTAAAACTCTTTAAAACTTAAAAGGAATGAGGAAAAATCAGAACCACTTTATGTATCCCTGGCAAGAAGTTCGGGTTATGAGCTGTCTTTAAAATGCCACGCTCTGCCTGAACTCTTCTGTAACCTCCCTGGCTTTGATTCTTCTGAGTAGGCTGGGCAGTGAAACCTGTAAGTCGCCCTCTGGGACTGAGCCATTTTAAATACAGCAGCCCCTCCTACTCATCAGACACAAGGAAGATGTGACTCATTGCTCCTGACCAAAAATTAAGCTGCTTAATTGCCTGGCTATCAACCTCGTCAGTTAATGTTTGCCCTCAAAATTTGGAATAAAAGAGAAATGGGTTTTAACAAAAGAAATATGAAATGGACCATTAAGTGAAGCAAACTGAAGTGAAAAACTCTCTCTCTCTCTCTCTTTTCTCTCTCTTATTCTTCTCTCCTTTTTGATGGCAACAGTAAATGTTTCAAAGATGCCTTGGTGCTTGTTTTCCAGTCTGCCTTTTTTTAACCACAACCAGCACAGGACATAATAATTCTGAAATAACAGCCTTCCAACTTATGTTATTGTGGACTAGTTTTATAGCCCAACCCAATTCAAAATAAACACCAGCTATGAATTGTTCCCATGACCTGCCACAAAGAGCTAGCTAGCATTGGAAGGTGGAGCTGAGATGTGAGACTCTCACTGCTAGTTACAGCATCTGGGGCTGCTCAACAGAGTGACTGCTTCATGAGAAACATCTCAAGAGGGCCACGGGCTCTCACTGCAATCATTCAGAAACTACTGATGGCCTTGCCATTTCAAAGGCAAAGCTGCATTTACGGAGCACCAGTTGTTAACAAGACTCAAGTGCTAACCTGGAAGCGACTGATTCACCAGAACAGGTTTCTCACACTCGTTGGTCAGCCCCCAAGACACGCGATGTGTCACGAGAGGGCAGCTGGGACAGCAGGAATCATATTTCTGAAAATGAAATGTCTGGTTTTGCAAACTGCAAATTCAGAGACTTTAAAAAACAATGAGTCCTTTGATTCGGTGTTCTGACTTCAGTAGCTTGGGAACATCTTTACCCAAGGTGGATCATTGGTGGCTCAATGCTAAGTGTTTGCTACAACTCATGTGTTCCCAAGAAACTCTACAATCCATCATTCTTTGTGTTAAACACTTGATTATCTCACTGGTACATACAGAGGACAGACAAGTAAGCTAATGTATATTTTGAATTCTAACTAGCCGTAAGTGTGTGTGTGTGTGTGTGTGTATGTGTGTGTGTGCACGTGCGCTGAGAAACAAACCTAGCTCCTCACACACGCTAGGCAAACGTTCTACAACATAGTACACTCCAGTCTCACTGCCTATAATTTTTACTTCTAAATGACTCCTTCATTTCCAAGTTTTCATTTCTTTTACGACCCAATGTTTAAATTTTAGCTAATGAATGCTTAGTTGAAGCCCACTATGAATCAATTACATATTTGTCACCAAATCCATGAAGAGAGTATTTCTATTCGGTGCTTCAGGCTCCACGGAGAAGCAAATTCTTACAGCCCACTTGGAGTGCAAACGGTGAGGCTTTATATGTAAGATGTCTTCTAGCTGTAGCCTTTGAAACATTTATGGATCTTAATAATTGTCTCCCCACCCCCAAGACAAGGTTTTTCTGTGTACCCTTGGCTGTCCTAGAACTTGCTCTGTAAACTAGGCTGGCCTCAAACTCACAGAGATCCGCCTGTCTCTGCTTGCTGAGTGCTGGGATTAAAGGCATGAGCCACCATTGCCAGCTGGTCTTAATTCTTCTAAGCACACCCCTTTGAGACAATTTAGTAATGTTCTCTTCTCTGTATTATGAAGAGACATAGATTTAAGAAGTTTAACGTGAGTTTTACCCAAAGACATAAAATAAACCAAATGTGGTATGAGCTACAAACTGGTCATGGTGAAACAGGCTGTAGGCCTCTTCCTTTCTCTCTCCGTTCAATGTCTTACCGACCTCAAGAGAAAATCTGTTTCACTTAGTAATATAGTTTAGTTCCTGAACTGCTTTTGCCACTCTGAAAAGTTTCCATCTCCTCTTTGAAGATTTTGCTGTTCTTTGCTCCAGAATGGGTTTCTGACACTAGATGTACAGGTTGGCATTGAGAGAAAATTAGAATATGCATACTTATGAATGGAAATAAAGCTTATAAGATTCAGCATGTAATTTCAAATCACTTATAGGGCTATTCTGGAGTCTACACACAGCCTAGAAATCCTGTGGTAATATTATTATGATTCAACCTTGGGCAGTGACTCATGTTGGCTTGTTCAGGCCTGCGATCCCTGTGAACTGCCATAAACCCAGTTCCAACCAGTTTCCCTGCTTTTGCCTTGATGCCTCACACTGAATAAGTCTAAAACAAACCTGCACACCCTTTTACTGCTACAGTGCAGTCGGAAGTATCTGTTGCTGAAGCAAAATGGAAGAAATGGGGGATTATTTTTGTACTTCTCCTTTTTTACCTTTTTAGTTGAGCTGAAACCACACATACTAAGCATGTCCGCACAAAGAGCTACACGCTCAGCCTCATGGTGCGGGTTTTCCTGCCCCCTTTTCCATTTTGTTGTTGTTGTTGTTGAAATATACCCAAAAGTTTCATCTTAAGCTTCACCGGATCCAATGTCTTCACTGCTTCATCTCCCAGATGTCTAGCATCTTTTTTAAAGACAGTGAATGGTATCTTTCCAAAGTGATCAAAAGCCACATGAGTTAAAACATAGTGGGCAGGGAGCAGCACTGTGGTACCACACACACTAATGCATACAGCACCAGGGCTCTGTATCCAGAACCGAAACCCATTTCCTTTTTCCTGTCTAGTTAGAAATATCTGTTAGAAAAGATCACTGTGAGGGGGTCTACATCAAGCTTAAATCCCTTATGTGCCTTAACTTTCTTGTTGTAAATTTTATTTTTTCCCTCTCGCATAGTATATTATATTGTGTCAGTGTGTGTGTGTGTGCACATGTGTGTGTTCACATGTATGTGCTGTTGGTTCTTTCTTTCTCACCCTTTGTTGAATTTGGGGGGTTAAATTTAGGTCATCAGGTTTACACAGCAAAAACCCTTCCCCACTGAGCCCTCTTACTGGCTCTTTGATTTTTCTTATCTATATATTTAAATAATATCCAATTAGGATATCAATAAGTATTTAAATCACCCACTCCTTCCTTCTGTTCCTTAGGTCTACTTTGAATGAATTATATAGAATATAAAGCAAGGTTTACCTGGAGGAACCACTGGAGAGGGAAGTTTGAAAACACACCATTTTTGTTTTGAAACCTCACTAGTCAAATATTTTTTCATTCTTTTCTTTTGGTTTGTTGTTGTTGTTTTGCTTTGTTTTGTTTTGTTTTTTTGAGACAGGGTTTCTTGTAACAGCCCTAGCTATCCTGGAACTAGTTCTTGTAGACCAGGCTGGCCTCAAACTCACAGAGATCTGCCTGCCTCTGCCTCCCCAGTTCTGGGATTGAAAGTGTGCATCACCACCACCTGGTTATTTTTTTATTCTTTATACCCATTCCCCTTCCTTACATAAAGCCATCTGACTTTTAGATAAAAAAAAACATTAATACATGACTTCAGAAGAAAACGTTTTGTTTTTTAATTCTGCTAAATCAATTCATGGTGAACATAAAACCTTTCATGTAAAAGCACATTGCATACCTTAACAAACATAACAAGACTTTTTAATGTAACTTACTCAACGTTTCAGAGTCAGAGGAACTGAGATCTACTGTTATCAAATCTCAATTGGCATCAGTTTTTAAAGATTTTCCAAAGTCCCCCACTGTGTACCTTACATGTCACAAAATAAGCCTTTCCTTCGGCAATAAAAAAGAGTTTTGCTTTTCTCCAGAGAGTTTGCAAAAGAAAGATCCATCTTCTTTCAATATTCATCCTTTATACAATGGAATTCCTGTTAGAAGATTTGGATCAAATCACTTGCATTCATTTGTTACATTCTGTTACATGTGTTCATCCCTTACATAATGTTATATGCATTGATTTGTTACATACTGTTATATACATATATCAATTTGTTATATATTGTTACATGTATTCATCTGTCACATATTGGTACATACATTTGCTATATACTGTTACATTCATTTATTACATACTGTTACATACATCCATTTGTTACATACTGTTACATACATTCGTTATACACTGTTACATTAATTTGTTACATTCTGTTACATGCTTTCATCTATTACATAGTTACATAATTCATTTGTTATGTTCTATTGCATGCTTTCATTAGTTACATACATTCATTTGTTACATTCTGTTCCATGCTTTCATCTGTTACATAGCTCCATACATTCATTTGTTACATACTCCCAAATATTTATATAAGGGAGTAGTTGATAAACCTGCCAGCTCTATCTGAAATCTTAAAAGTAGGCCAGTTTTACCATTTGGGGCTAAGCACCATTCATCACCCCTTATCTCTCTAACAGCTAATCTGGACAGCTCGAGCAGTAAGAGATCTGCATTCCCTGCTTTTAGCTGATCTCACAAACTATAAATAAACAGTGTTGCAAAACCAGGGGGAACTGAATGAGCCTGACTGACTCTGAGGTAGAAATCTTAGAAGTTTAGTCTCAGATGAAGATGAAGAGCCTTACAGTGGCTTTCCTGCAGTTAGGACCTGCTTCCCTGTGCACTCAGTCTCAGGAAAGAATAGAGCAGACACAATGGGCTGTGGAAGGAATGCAGCCTTCTGGCTGCTTCTCGAGCCTATGCCAGAAGGGCAAGGCAACTGCAGTCCGCTCACGTGAAGTACAAGACTTTGTTGGAGTTCCTGAATAACTGGGTGCGTTGCTGTGTGCCATGAGTTTTTATGACACAATGTGAATACTGTGAGACCTGTTAGCAGTTGTGGTGACCTTCCTAATGACAGTTCCAGCATGCCTTAGCAGTTCAGGCTCTGGTGTGCTTCGGGCACATTTGAACTCTGCTTCAAAAGCTCTTTCATTTCTTTCACTGAGAGCAATTCACCAAAACCTCCTCTCTCTATTCACTAGCAGCTCCTAACATTTGTTGCTTTGCTTGCTGATTTACAGTGAACTGAACATGCCTTGGTGTTCTTGGGATCCGCTTTCTTCATGGAAAACTAGCTGGGCCTAGACAGTGGGGAGGATGGGCTAACAGTCTACGCAAGGCAAGACTATTTTAAACCAAACAATTCAAAGTCAGATGATATACATAATAAAGGAGAAAATGTTTTTATCATAAAACACTTCCTTATGCCAAGTGATGTGGTCTCTACTGGCAAGAGAAGGCACTTAGCTGCTGTCCTCAGAAAACTGAAATTCTACTTGGAAGAAATGACAACTGTTTCTTCCTTTGCAATTTCTGCCAGATCTTTCATTTTCTCAGCCCATTCTCCTTTACTGCATTGGTTTGGGCATTCACCACTTCATATTTGGATTGCTGCAACCTTTGCCTGTAAGGTCTCAGAATGTGAGAAATTCCCTCCCCTGGATGTGATCCTTCCTGGATTGACTCTTCCATCTTGATCACAATTACCTTTTCAAAAAGTTCAGCAATTAAAACCCTTGGCACAAAGTTTTAATTATTAACTTCAGCCTCAAAGGTTCTAAAATCAGATGCCCATCTACTTATCAATTCACCTGCTTCGACAGCCACACAGACATGCTAAGTTAGAGTCTACAATCCATCAGTCACACACTTCCCCCAGGGTGGCATGGCTCCCTGCATTAGATTTTCCTCTGTTGAAATTTTACCCCTATAAGAACAAGTTCATACATCACTTCTTCCATGAAGCAGATGCCTACCCAGAATTCCTTTGACTGAGACTGCTCCCTCTAAATGCTTTAGGTTCCATCTGGTGTTATTCATAGGATTCCAAATACTACCTTACATTGTTATGCTGATTGTTTTCTTTCTGACAGATGTATAGCCCCATCCACTCCATAGCCCTTGGCATTTGTTTTATAGATACTGAGCATCCAGTTGCTGTTTACGAGGTGTTGAGTGAACAGAATGACAGGAGCGAGCAAGTGTACAGAGAATGAAAGGAACTGTGGGTGGCACCAGAAGACATGAAAAGCCTCTTAAACAGAGAGAGCTGATATTTCATGTTGAAAAAGAAATTGTATTCCTTTCATACTAATATCTAGATTTATAGTTTCCTTAAAGGAAGTATTCAATGTCTCACACTAACATTTAATTCATTTATAAGATGAGGCAATGCCAAAAATATGTTGAGGTCAATGGGTAAAACATTGGGAAAATTCTAGGGAGGAAACAAAATCAGAAGAAATGAAAAAGAACAATCTTTATGTCTTTATGTATCTTTTTAAAGAGTTTTTTTTTTGAACCAGCAACCTGGTTCAAAGGCACCTGCTACAAATCTACCAACCTGAATTCTATCCCCAGAACCCACAGGGTGGAAAGAGAGAAGCAATTTGTAGATGTTATCCTCCGGTCTCAACAAGTGTGCAGGCATGCACACACACAAGCACACAAATAAATAAAAGTGTGATACATGTTTTTAAGGGAAAGTTTTATTTTGCACATGGACAGTTAACCCTCCAGATCTCTGTGTTGAACTAACTGTTCAGTTTACGTCTTTTACATTACAACATCTGGGCCCATCTGAGGACTGGGGTCCCTTCTCTGATTGCTTGATACAGCAAACCCACCTATTTCTCATTTGCACAGGGTTAAGACAAGCAGTCTCCTGTCCACTGAACAGTGCTGCATGTCCGTTGTTTTCAAAGAGAAGAACAAGGGAAGAAGAGGCCCCTGGAGCCCTGAACTACCAGCTCTTTGTGTCTCCTTTGCCATCTTCCTCCCCCTTCTACCTTAAGATACAGCAGGAGGATGAAAGGAATGTATCTCCAGCACAGAGAATAAGGAGCGGTTGTTTGAAGCATTTGTTTGCCTTGCCTGCGAATAAAGCCATGCAAAAGGGTACCAAATGGACCCCCTTTTTCAGCCTTCCGCCCCGCTCTACAGTGAAGAGAAATACATCTGATCCTATGCAGGGATACAGCCTGCAGAGTTCGTTCCCTTTCCCTCTTCCATCATTATTATAAGCAAATACTATTTAGGTTGTTTGGAGGTTTCAAAATGTGGGTGGGGCACGATAGTCTTAGGGAAGAATTCTTCCAGTGAACAAGGTCAGACCACTCTCTGGACAGCAAACAATAGAGCATTTGCCTAAGCTTGTGGAACAGTCTGTATTCATTCATGCCTGATGGGGGAGGGCCAAGGGTCTCCCACACTGGAAACTCTGGTTTCAGGGTGGCCATCCTGAAATACTATCCAGAAGATCTGAAGAAGCCTAAACACAGAATGTACTTCTCTTGAGAACTTTTCCACCCTCCACGGCTGCTGAGTGCAGCTGGTACATGTACTGGACACCCTGTGCTCACTCAACACGAAGAGGTGGGGACAAGGGAGAGGACTGGCCGGCCTTCATGTACCGACATGTTAGTGAAGCCAACTTCTGTGTGTGAATTTGCTTTTGATAGCACAGAGCAACATGTTTAGTGAATATTTTCAGAGCACACGTACCCACAGTTCTAACTTTGGTCAAAATAAATCCCTGTTCAATAAACCAGAAGTTTTCAGTTCTGGCATTCTTAGTGTTTTGTCATTTGTTTTTGACTCCAAATTTACAATCCTCCTGCCTCAGCTTCAGGCATGCTGGAATCTCAGGCTTGAGTTCACCACTTCCATCTATATTGATTTTTGAAGTATAGACATTATAAAAATCTTAAACATCTAAGATATTGTTTCCTAACAATGGTGGAGTTTGAAAATGTTCTCAAGTAAATTCTTCTCTAAGAGAACCTGCGATACCTGACTTTAAAAGGTGGGGGGAGACAAATGGTTGAGCTGTAGGAAGAGAGTCGTAAGAACCGCTAGCGCTCACTTTGCAGGTGCCTCTCTGAAAACCAGCTGAAGGGAAACTAAACGACAATGAAATTATGGCTGTTTCATGCAGCAGGAAATGGTTAAGGGTTCTCAGAGCTTCGGCTTGGGGCCAGAACTTTCAGCTCGCCTGGATGTCTGTTGCCTGTCCCTTCCCATCACACCTTCCGTGTGAAGTTGAAAGACTATTGCTCCTGCCTCCAAGCCAAATTCTTCCTCTTGTTCCTTATCACACTCCTCACACTCCTCCAAACATTTCTTCAAGTCCTTCCTTCCATACATTTCTGCTACAGGTGAAAAAGCCAATCCATGGCAAACATAGCTCCACATCATTAGACCTTTCTAGTCGAGTCCAAACCCTTTTCCAATTGTTTGTCTAGACTGGATCCTTCTTGAATATGTAGCATAACTACTTCCACTTCTAGGAGGCCTTGTTAGCCGTCTCCCTACCAAAACATCCGCACACGTTCCCACCCCAGTAAAGTGTTCTCTTACTCCACTTCCAGGGCAGGCAGCGGCAGCTCTGCTGTCTGCGCTGCCCCCTGCTAGTGGCTTTCATCCTTGTCCTTTCATTGCTGGGCTGTGGATGTTCACTGTCTTCTTCCAGCCTGAGTCAAGGATGAGGTCCTACTACTTCTGTCCCTGGAAACTAGAACCAGAAAGTACGCAGTAGCGATTGTTGCTGCTCATAAGTAGTGTTGGGGTGATGGCAGTACTGGAGGGAACGATGAAGAACCAAGACAGGATGAAATCTCTTAGCACAAGCAACAAGCAAACACCTGAGCAGACTCCAGTGGAAGCGTTCTCTGGTCCCACCTCTCCGACTGAGGAGGAGGTGCTGGTCACACTGCACAGGCACACACACAGGGATGTGGTGGCCCCGTTTCTTTACTCTCCATATGTATGTCCTTCTTCCTCCAGTATCACACTGCCTTAAACTCTACAGCTTTGTGAACCTTGAAATCGGGCACTGTAAGGACCTTCTGCTTTCTTCTTATTTGAAAATGATTTTGCCGATACTGGATCCTTCTGTAACTGGAGGTTTCTCTACTGCCTGCAGGATCCCAAATAACCATTCAGAGGTGTAATAAGGATTATAACTATTTGGCTGATGGCTCAGGCTTATTACTAGCTAGCTCTTACATTTTAATTAACCCATTTCTATTAATCTATGTATTGCCATGTAGCCATGGCATTACCTCATTTACTACACATCTTATTTCCTCAGTGGTTGGCTGGCATCTCCCCAACTCTGCCCTTCTACTGTATCTCTGCTTGAATTTCCCACTTGGCTCTATCCTGCTTTGCCATAGGTTAAAGAAGCTTTATTTATCAACTAATGAGAGCAACACATATTCACAGTGTACAGAAAGGCATCCCACAGCATTCTTCAGCTTCCCAAATAAAACTGGAAGTATGTTGTTAATGGCTACAACCAAATCTGGCTAGGTTTTGACTGGACTACACCGACTCCAGATAAATGTGGGTTAAGCTGACATCTTCTGAAGAAGAACTCAATTCATGAGTGTGGTACATCTCTGTTTAATTTCTCATATCTCTCACCAGCACCTTGAAGTTCTCACGGTAGACACCTTCCACATGGCTTAAATTGGCCCTTTAATATTCCGGATACTTGTTCTTCTCTATTTGAAATTTCAATTTCTAATTATCTCTTACAAATACATAAAGATATAATTGAATTTTACACAATAATCTTCTAGCCTGTAACCTGTTACAACTAAAGTTTAGTGGTATTTTATGGATTATGGGAGGACTAGGAAAGCGGCACACATGTAGGAACATGAGAGCCTGTTTTCTTCCTCTATAATCTGCATGCCTTTTATTTCTTTTTCTTGCTTTGTTGCTGAGCAGGGTGTTCAGTGAAATATTTGTCTCATTTTATTTTGTGCTGCTACGAGAGTGGATGAACTGCAAAGGAAAGAGTCTTATTTTGGCTCACAGGCAGAGCAAAGTGCTACCATGTGCTTGTCTTCCAGTGAGGCCTCGTGTGGAACAGTAAGAAGGGACGTGCTAAGGAGAAAACACAAGGTAGATCGTCTTCCTCTAAAACAACCACTCCAATCCCATGAGGCCTAGAGCCCACTGAGGGAGGAAGGGATGAACTCATTTATGTTGGATCTGCTCATCACAGGGACATTTCCCAGTGGATTCCAACTCCCATTGCTGTCTGTCACACTAAGGACTTAAGGTCCCTGGACATGAATCTCTAGGGGACACATTCAAGATACGGCATTGTTTAAGTGCCACCATTAATCTTATGTATCAGTTTGATTGTGCAACAAGAACATCAATCAACAATATTTCTCCATGTGTCTGTCAAGGTGAATCTGAATGAGATCAGCATTTGAATCAGTGGACTCGGTTCATTGCTCTCCTCAACATAATGTCATTCAAACTGTTGAGAGATGAACAGAGGGGAAAGACAAAGAAGAGATTGCCTCTTTCCCCTCCCAGTGACCCTCAGTGAGGCATTAGGCCTCTCTGCCTTCAGGTCCTGACTCTCTTTGCTCAGGGCCTTTGGAGTCGAACAGGAATGAACAACTCTCCAGTGTAGAGATGCACACTGTGGGACTTCTCAGTGTCCGAAATGATTCCCTCACCAATGCAAAAGGAAAAGTATTCTGTCCTGTTAGCTCTATTTCTATGCAGAACCTTGACTGTATGCAAGGTGAGGTTTTATTTTTGCTCTTGATGGAAGGAAGTCAGTAGATATCTTTCATAACCATCAGGACTTCAGCTGCAGTATCTTCCTAGTTATCAGAAACACGTCATTTTCCATTACTGTAGCAAGACAATCCGAAGGGTCTTCTCGTAGAGAGAAGAGTTTTGTTGGGGCTCAGGGTGGAGCTTTCTGATAGAGAATATACTCAGCACATGGGTGGCCTTGTATTTCAGCCTCTGGTGGGATGGGAGGCATCATGAGAAGAAAGCCTGAGAAAGAAGACAGAGGAGACAGGACAGAGTGAGACATGAGAGAGAGAGAGAGAGAGAGAGAGAGAGAGAGAGAGAGAGAGAGA
>LOJH01015967.1:6977-23121 GCA_001685095.1 Ellobius talpinus | reverse complement strand
GAGGGGGAGGGAAATGGGAGGAGGGGAGGAGGTGGAAAATTTTAATAAAAAAAAGATTTTTCACCTAGCTTAAGTTTTCCCTGTCCATCATCACCCAGCTTCTTCAGTGTCTTAGAATTTAATCTTCCTTTTTAAAGAAACTAATAATATCATCTAGTTGAATGTCATCTATGTAATAGATGTACCAAATCAAAACTGTCAATATATCAAAGACAAAATGTGGATAATAATTCTCTGAGCTCTTTCTGTCATGTCACCCATGGAACATTTTATTTCAACATCGTGGAACTCCATAGCAGGTGAATAAAATGAGGCTAACTCAACCTACATCCGGCATTTTACCCCATATTAAGGCAATGCACACAAAAGCCACACTTACCTCCAGTTCTGCAGTGAGGTCCAACACTGACATGCAACAGTGTGAGGCAAGGGAGATGCCATCACTTCAAACCCCCATGCTGGGTAGTCAGCAGTGGTTATCAGTTCTCTTTACAGATTTTAACATAAAAGACAAGTGTTTGATTTAAAAAAAGAAAAAAAACTAGCACAGTAAATTATATACAGAATGGCGTTGCCTGTGGGACATCAGCAAGAAAGTTCGAAGACCAGGGAATAATCAATGACCAGAGCACCATGTAAACAGCAAGGAAAGGTCCCAGACAAAACATCTTAATAAAATCAAACTGAGCAATGAAGGTGGTTAATGGTTTGTTTAAATTCAACATATCTTGAGTCAAGAATCTGAAAAATAAATGGACTTTAGGGAGATATTCAAGAGTATCTTCTGAATAAATTATTTTGGAACTATTCCATGAGTAACAGTGTTATGATGACAGATGAACAGATAATCTTTCCCTCTATCCTCAAAACTCTATCAGCTGTCTCTGTCCTTTCCAAACTGGTACTTACATCCTCTTCTCTTCTTATCCCCAAATATGTACTCACATGTGATAATGTAGTCAGCATACAAATCGCCTAAATTTGAAACAGACACCTTGAAGAAGACAGATTCTGTAACACTCTGTTTGAAATGGTTTATCCTGGCATTGCTCTACATTCCAAATAATGACATTCAAATGTTTCTCCCGTGCTGGGGCCCTTAAGTGTAGGATGGTTGCAAAAGTTTTTGCTTGTTTGGTTGGTTTTGGTTTATTTAGACAGGGTTTCGTTGTGTAACAGCCCTCTCTGTCCTGGAACTCCCTTTGTAGGCCAGGTTGGCCTCAAACTCAAAGGGATCCACCTGCCTCTGTCTCCCAAGTGCCAGGATTAAAGGTGTGCACCACTACCATCCAATAAGTAGCAAGAATTTTAAAGGGGGAGGGTTGCAAGGCTTTGCTGTGTGAACCAATGAGGTCAACACAAAGAAAACTTCACGAGTCAACTGAACAAAGATAAAATGCTGCGTTTTATTTCCCAAAGCATTTTCAAGAAAGCATCCAAAGAAATAGATTGGATATCTCAGCATAAATAATACTCTATCACTGATACTTCCTGCTGAAAAATTGGTATAAACATTTGAAATGCTTTAAAAAAGAACAAAATATGTGTTGAAGTCATCCTGATGAAATAAGCTAATACATTTTTGAGGAGAAGAAATGGGATTTATTTTAACCTGGGGAAAGAGAAGCAGACACAGAGATTGAGGGCAGGGCTATTTCCCTCTATGTCTAATCTCTATCAGAAGAGACAGAAAAATAACACTAAAAAAATGGAAACAAGATGAATGTCCAAAAGAGAGGGTCATGTCCTTGTCTTCTCCACAATTATTTGTTTAGATGAATCCTTATGTGTCTCAAACCCAGGTTTAATTTTGATTTAGTCTACACACCAAAGGAGCTACAATCAATATTAGTTAAAAAATAACATCCTCATAGATGAATAACTGTTAATGGATGCCTTTTGATGTTCTCAAGTTGGGTAACAGTAATAAGCCACAAGATTGCAGGAACAAAAAAAATTAAAGAGGCTTCACTTTTAGAACCTCCACAGAAGAGTCTCAGCCTCCTTCTTTCCTTTCCTTGAGGCTCACATCCTGCACTCTCACTCGCCTACCTGGGAAAAGACTTTTATTTGTGCCCTTTTAGTAATATTTTTACCAAGA
Source organism: Ellobius talpinus (assembly GCA_001685095.1). Lineage (NCBI taxonomy): Eukaryota > Metazoa > Chordata > Mammalia > Rodentia > Cricetidae > Ellobius > Ellobius talpinus. The sequence goes on along the minus strand of LOJH01015967.1, from coordinate 21,020 downwards.
ATATCTCAAATAAAGGAACTTGTGCATCCAAAAGACCTTAAGTTTTCATACTTAGCCCACTCCTGGACTCCATTCTCTCACCTCACAGACACTGCAATACCTACCGTAAAAGTTATTTCAGAAATACAGAGAACAAAACAAAGGCAAAATACATAGTAAATACTACAGCAGAAAGCACTAGTTTTTAGTAGCATTTTGCTTATTCCACCTAAACTTATACCAGTCTGTCCCAGAGTTGGTTTGCTGTTGATCAAGATCTGAGTCATGGTGCAATGTGACTCTAAGTCAGCAACATTTCCTAAATTAACCGTGTTATGTAATTAGTATCTCTTGATGTATGTATCTGAGGTATTTTTCCCATAATTATCTTTTCCTTCCTCTCTTCAACAACACTACCACCCACGTAGTTTTCAAATTACAGCTTTCATAGGCCTAGTTTATACAACTACTCAAGTGTACAACCTTTTATTTTTTTCTTTCCTTTTTTCTAACTAACCTTCACAGTAGATAAGATGTGCAATGCATAAAAAAACAACTTGGAGAGGCAACTCTTTCTTTAATCACAAATAAAGTTTCCACCCAGGTCGAAAAGGCAGAACGAGCCACAATGATACTTGCTTTGCAGCACAATGAAATGTTCTATCCTCCTCCTCATACCCAGCTGCTGACTCAACAGACTTCACTCAGGGTTGGTAGATAGTGAAATGGACCAAGTCATGTTGTCCTTTGAACTAAATGAAAGAGAGCCACTATGCATCCAAGCCACACACCCGCCTCACTGACTCCACCAATTCTCCAGCTTCATGGACACTGAGACGCCAGAAACTGTCAGATTTAGAAACCAATTTCAGTTATAAGCCCTGAGAAGCCAGACAACTCATAAATGAATATGACTTTCTCTCTCTGCTATGACTTTTTGGGTTCTGCCAAGTTCATCAAGGGAAGTGAAGCATAAAGTAAAGCAAAGTAGATTTTTTCATGTCAGCTATTTACCCATTTTTTTAAAGATTTGTTTTGTTACTTTTAGTTACACTTAAGCATGTTGGGTAGATATGTGCACCTAAGTACAGGGTCTAGTCAGAGGTATTGGCTCCCCCTGAAGCGGCAATTACAAGTTGTTGTAAACTACCAGACATGGGAGCTAGGAACCATCCTCAGATGTATACTCTCAACAGCTGAGCCATCACTCCAGCCCAGAAATGTATAATTATAGCAAGTTACAGAGAACAGAGGGTGAGCACAGAAAAAAGTACTGATAGTTGTTATTTCTTTGGCTTCTTCAGTGTTCTTTTTCAACTCTGTTTAAATCTAACTTTACTAAATGTAAATAAAGACCATTTCCCAGCTGCCCAGACACAATCACACATTTACTATATTAATTATAGCACTGCTTGGCCAATAGTTCAGGCATTTTTATAGCTAGCTCTTATATCATAAATTAACCCATTTCTATTAATTGTGTATTGCCATGGGGCTGTGGCCTACTGGTAAGATTCTGGCGTGTCCTTCTCCTTTGGCAGCTACATGGTGTCTCTTTGACTCTGCCTACTCTTTCTCTACCTCTGTTTGGATTTCCCACCAGGCACTACTCTGCTAAGCCATTGGCCAAAACAGTTTTATTCATTATCCAATAAAAGCAACACATATACAGAAGGATATCTCACAACTAAAATGAAGCCATCTTATTGAAATTTACCAAGAAAATCCATTCACTGCAAATGAAAACTGTGAGTCTTCTAGTTCTTTCACAAATGCTCACATACATTGTTGGGTGATGAGTTTAATAGATGATGAATGAATATTTTGCAATAGATTATTCTAAAGCATTGCTACCATCAAGTGTGCCTTGATATAAATTTCTGTTACAGCATAACTGAGGTAGGGCTATAGTATGCACTGATTCTGTTCGGTTTAAGATGGCCTATAAGAAGACTCAATATATATAGTTGGTCCTTTGTGTAGTGTTGAAGACTTTTAATGCAGAAGCTATTGCTTTCCAAAGATAGAAGGGGAGGAAGAGAGGGATAGAGGGAACAAGAGAAGAGAGAGGGAATGAAGAAGGGACAGAAGGAAGAAGGGACAAAAGGAAAGAGGGAGAGAAGGAAGGAAGAAGGGAGGTATCTTCTCAATCTTAGAATTTGAGTGATCATCAACTTTGATGAAATCAATAATCATGAATGTCAAAATTTTCTTCTCCCTGCTGCTACTTTTAAAAAGCACTGAAGACTCGTAACTACATAAAATTGGGAAATCTTAAGAGTTCCAGTTATAATGAATTAAAATAGTTTTACAAAACTCTTAATGAACACTTGAGTATATTAACTGGGACTAACTAATCATGGCAGAGTAATTTTACTTCATGAGCTCAGAGTCCTTGGGAAAGGGTAAAATTGTTTTTCTTCATATTTTTGCTGAAGCATCTGAGTTGTAACATGTCCCAATGTTCAACAGCATTTTCTAGAATGAATGGAAGACACTAATCAGGTTCAATTCTTAATCCCTTTTCTTAAACAATGGGTTTGGCTTGGTGTTAGTTAAAAGAGCATATCAGTACAAATCACAGACTAATATTTCTAAGGCAGAAACACCAAGGCAAAAATTAATATAGGAAGAAAATGATGGAAATATGAAATAATAATATCAGACAAAGATGAAGTCTATATATCAACTGCCTTTATCCCCTTTCAGTGTGAAAAATAACCATGCTGAGAACAGAATAAAGGGCTCTTTGTTTCTGAATGCAGAAGACAAAGCACAGGCATCTGAGGCTGAGTGTTATAGCTGCCACCCTCTTCCTGTTTCCCTGCTTGAGGGTCCAATTAAAATAGAAAAGGATGGAGTTTGTGTTTATCTGTTACCAAGAGCTATATATTATTCCCTTTGATTTCTCTAGGCATAAAGACAGTTGGGCTCATAGGAGGGAAGAAGCAAAGAGACCAGTGACAGCCATATGCTCAGATCATAAAGGGTAACCTGTCAACAGCATGCTTAATAAAGCCATTTCTTCCCAGGAATGCTTATTAGTTGTAGAGGTGGAAGGTCACTGAACCCTGTGCAGTTGATATGGCCAGAGTTTCAACGATATGCTTTTACATACTGCCTTCTCTGCTGCTGTCAGAGTCACAGCTGCCAGTGTTAGCTACCAGACATCACACACCCCTCCTGTTAAAAGCAGTTTCTGAAAACAACAGAAGACAGTACGATACCTAAGTGCTAAATGAATACCCAAATGAGCTAATGTTTGTATCATGCACTGATTATGCAATGCTCATCAATTGGAAGGTACTGTTAAAGCGTGGGTTGCTCTCATGTATGCTGTAATTCTGAACCACTCTGGGGGAGTTGGTTATATTGAATCTTCAGATAGTGTGGTGTTCCAGATATTTCCCACAGCTCTCAGGGCTACATTGTAACAGCTTGAACTCACATTGTTTTCCTTCTAAGTCTAGCAGGTTTTCTATTATATGAGAGCCAAGAAGTTTGGGGTTTTGTTGTCAGGTAAATGTTTAAAAGCACAGAGGTCCTTATGGTTTGTAGAAGACAGTTTCATGGGCACATCAGTCTTGTGTTGGTTTATTGATCAAATAAGAGTAACAGTGGCTGGGCTAGAGAGATGGGTAAATGGTTAAGAGTGCTTGAAGATCAGAGTTTGGATCCCAGCACCCGCATAACAAGTCTCCAGTTCCAGGAATTCAAAAACATCAACTCAACGTATAGGTATGTGCATCTGCATGTGAGCACACACATATAGGAAAGAATGAATAAATAAACAGATAGATAAAAAATAAGTAAATAAATAAAAAGCAAATTTTACTTTTCTCTCCATAAAAGCAAACAGCAGCATATGGCACTCAAGGTGGCTTTTTGTTCATGTCATTTTTTTATACCACCTAGTCAAGAATTTCTTCATATCTGCATGGAACAAGCTACCCCAAGCCCCTTATTTTCTTAATTTTTGAAGATACTCTAAAGAAAAACTCAAATAGTAGAACATATTTAATATCGATGAAAGACACTATCTGATTTTCTTTAGCCACAGTCTGCTGTCTTGAATCTGTTGCTTTACAATCCTATGCTAATACCACTGTATTAAAAACTTTCTAGAGTCTGTGTATGTTATTAAAGCCAAGGCCTTCTGGTCTACCTTTTCTTTCCAGGTGAGAATTGACACTTCTGAAATTGGAATAACCAAAATGCTAAGCCCAGAACTGCCTTTCTTTCCAAATGGCTCGCATGTGTTCCAACCTGTTGGTGATCTGTTGCTGAGTGGCTCTTGGATGTCCTTGTGTGGTTAGTCACTGCACTCTCAGCCATTGATGTACGGGCAATGCGGTGTGAAGCTCACTTTTCCAATTCAAGTGCTTTCCTCAATTCCAACCGTAGCCAGTGCTGATGGAATGTCATCACCTATAGAATTTTTGAACCTACAACGCCACAAAAAAAAAACATTTCATCTCAATGTTTTGCCAAGGAGGTGACCGTCTAGTCTCAAAACCCACTACCAGCAGCATGCTTCATCAATCAATATGTGCAGCGTTTTCTTTTAAATTTGAAACAAATCCAAGTTCTTCAAATCCCAAATCCAAGTCCAGATGGTTGGAAAATATTACTGAACCTTCTCTCCACAATTGGCTGTATTTTATAATACTTTTGAAATATTATACCTTCAGACAAACAATGTACATGCAGAGATTTCTTTTGGTAGCAACCAAAAAAAGATGAAAACAATGGCTATATTTTATTTTCCTTCCAAATATCTGTTAGAACCAGATGATTCTAGACTCTGATATTGTGGGAGTAAATACAAATGAAAAATTACCAGAAGTAAAATTTAGTCAACTGTTCTGAAGAACAGTTGCATAGGAAATGAACTAAGTAACTAATCTGTAACAAGGGATGTCTGCCTTTAAAACAAAGATTATTAGCCAAACAGTAAACCTAAAAACTGGGACAGGATTTAAGACCACAAAAAAGAGAGGCAGCTGGAAAGGTAGGTTCACTTTTTACATACTTATTTTCAAGAAAAGGCTGTTTAAACAGTGGTACATCATCTATATAATGTCTATAGAGAATGGAGGAATTTTTTATCATAATATCAAATTTATGAATATGTATTTGAAATTTGTTTTACTCACTTAACCACAACCATTGGTTGAAGACAATCCCAACACAAGTGCAATTTATTTTAGCATTTTATTTACCTTAAATGGTTAATAAAAATTTTTGAATAATCTTTTAAAGAGGCTCACCTTTTTTGCTGTTGTTTGTTATTTGGGGTTTGAGTTTGGATTTTTCAAGATTGCACTATACTGTATAGCCTAGGCTAGTACCAAATTCTCAATCCTCCTACCTCAGTTTCCATAGGTTGGGATTATAGAAATGTAACACCATGCATGATTAGCTAAATTCTATGGCATTAAACTAAATATATTACCTCATCCAAGACTCTCAGTTATAATTTTCTGAATAAAAATAATCAGAGTTTAAAATATCGATAAAGTCATTGCAATGAAATATCCTTCTAGGTATTTCTTTTATATCAGTTTCACAAACCCTAATTTGACTTTATTTTTAGCAATTTAGGTTTTTCAAGTCTTTTACAAAGTATTCAACTTCATAACAAACTTAGACAAGTTTGTTTACTAGCTTATATAACAGTAAATACATTACATAATAAGAATGATGGGTAGAACTTTAGGATTAGAATGATGAGTGGATACAAAGGAATGGAACTAAAGACAAGTCACTTTAGGTAAAGCACCGCTATTGAGACACGACCAGTGGAAGCCAACCAAACACATTTTGTACCTTTATTTGTGACAATTCTACTCAAATCCTTTGGGTCAAAAAACGTCATATGGCCAATTCTAACCCCATGCTCTTAGAAAGTAATAGGACATTTCCTTCACGTTGGTCCATGTCAAGGATGTAGCTGAGGAAATCATAACAGGAGCAGTAACTCTACCTACTGAAGTCTTTAAACATAATAGAAAAGTAAGATATTTCATCTAAGGATAATATAATGCCAGGGAAGAACAGACTATCCTTGGGTTAAAATGAAGTAATAAAGATATTGAACTGTGCATTCATTTCTTATATACTTCATTCATTAATCAATTATATCAGTAAGGCATAGTGTTTGATTCCTGTGCCCCATACTCTGAAGATGTCTTATGAAAAAAGTAAATTTTAATCAGACTTTCCTTATTCTTGACTGTTCAATACATTTTCAATGCTGAAGGGTGAAAAATGGTTCAACAAAACAGTTAAGAAGAAAAATTGTGAATCCCTACGCTAAAAAACAAATCTGTATAAATTTACTAAATGTAGTTTCTTCATGAACACATATATTAAGAGTCATCAACAAAATGCTTGAATATTGTTAACAGCAAATAATATTTCATACTCTCTTTTGTTCTCATCCCGTTATGGTCATAGCAGATATACTAAGTGTGAGAAAACTAAAGAAAGGTAATGTACTAAAGACTAAGACACTTTGATGTACTCATCAGGAGGATATAAACAACACTAAATTAACAAGTTACAAGTTATCACGTGCATCACTTTCTTATCATTGTGACAACACAGCCAAGAAAACAGTTTAGGGACATAGGATTTATTTGGGCTCAGGGCTTCTAAAATTTCACTCCATGCCTAGCTGGCTCCTGTGGCAAAAAAAGAAATAGCAATGGCAGAAGGGCAGCCAGGAAGCAGAGAGAGGCAGGGGAAGGAAGAGAGAGAAGGGAGGGAAGGAGGGAGAAAGGAAGAGAAAGGAAGGAAATACGGATAAGATACGCCCTTCAAGGAGAAGCTACCACTTCCTAATAGCTCATTCAGACAGGAAATTATCAGTAGATTGATCCATTGATCCAATTAATGTTCTCATGATCCAGTCACTTCTCTGCCACCACTAAGTGGGTACCAACACTTCAATACATGAGCCTTTGAGGTCACTTATACCTAAATTACAAAAACATGCACTTAAAATAGAAAATTTGTGGTATTACAATAAGAACAAAATGTATCTTACTTGTTGACAGAGGTTTCTGTCCCACCCGGTCCCACAGCCATTCAGTCTCAAAGAAATACACAGGGGTTTACATTAAGAATAAACTGGTTGGCCTATTAGCACAGATTTCTTATTAACTCTTATAACTTCTATTAGCCCATAATTCTTGTCTGTGTTAGCACATGGCTTGGTACCATTTTCAATGAGGCAGTCACATCTTGCTTCCTCTGTGTCAGGGTGACGACTGTAGACTGAATCTTTTCTCTTCCCAGAATTCTCCTGTTCTTGTCATTCTGCCTCTACTTTCTGCCTGGTCACCCCGCCTATACTTCCTGCCTGGGTACTGGCCAATCAGCCTTTTATTAAAATACTACAAGTGACAGGATAAAATGCTATTGTCCCACAGCACTTATTACCAATAGCCAGATGTAAAAATATACATTTTTACATGTATCTTATGACCAATAGTCAAATGTAAAGAATATACAGAGAGTCTATATTAGGGAAAGGGAAGAATATTGTGACATCTAGTATTTTTCTATTCTGATTTATTTGCTATTCTAATTGTTTAAAGTGAGGTAAGAACTTAACCACTCAGGAGAGAAACTGACTATGGAATTATAAGGCTTACTCTGCTGCTAGCTAGGAGTGTTGTGTTGGGCAAGTCATTCAACACACATAAGCGTTCTTTCTCTATCAAACATCTTTGCTTTATCCTTTCCAAGGCTTGTATACATGTGATGCCCCTGATTCTTTTGTATCTTTCACCTATAGTAATTACTTTGTCTATTGAATTATATTACAATTCCTAAGTGTATATTTACCACTTGTTCTGCTGTGAAACTTGAGATCAGATTAATTATCTCATATCTTTGGTAGAGTAAACCTAGGAAAGAAAATAAGACTTTTGATGTTTGACTTACAATACAGTTCTGCTATAGGTTCCTTAGGCAATGTGCGGTAAACTATTAAACTTACTTCAGCTAAGGAAATTCCAGCATTTCTCTGAACATAAGCCCTACTCTCTACCCTTAAAAGTGTGGTTATGGCTACTGTGAGACCTGAACCTAAATTGGACAACAGTGCCTTGATACTTTCACATTAAATTTAAATCCTCTTTTAGTTATGAGAATTTGAGAAAAGAATGCAAAGCCCTTTACGTGTCATCTTCTGCTCATTAACAATTAATAAAATTCAGAAAGATGAAACCTGGAGATTTCTTATACTCAGAATATCACCCTAACGAATAGATCAACCTTGAAGGAAGTCTCCGGGATGTCCTCTAGAAAATAATTGAGGCTTCATTTTATATAAGAATCTATGTTTTCTAGTGAAGTACTTTGAGATACTGAGAGGGGAAATAGTTTGTACAAGATATCTACAAGTTTCAAAAATGACATACCCAAGATTTATACCAGAGCTAATGTTTACTTTAATGGTATCCATAGCTCAAAAATACTCTATTTCTTGCTGATTTGCATGTCATGCACACCACATTTTGTTTGTTGTCTTGGCAAAGCTGGCAAACATTTGTCACTCCAGAACTCTGCCTTTATTGATGAAGAGCTGTGGGGGTAATGGGAAGGCCATTTCCCCTCTCTGGTTTCAGCTCTAATACAGGATGTATCTCTCAGGATCTCTTCTATAGACTCTGGGAAATGGAAGAGAAGAATGAGACTGGGTGACATTTGCTAGGAAAAAAAATGGTACTCAGAATGCCAAAACTTAAACACTGCTATGGGGATTTCTTGTGATGGTCCTACACTTTGAGCAGCAAAACAGACATTCCTATTGAACTTACAGTTTACTGAGGTCTGTCACTGGTGCTCACAGAATAATGACCAATTGCTGAAGCCTTGTGCACAAAGACTGAAAGTTACCAAATAAAGACTAAGAAACAAATAAATGGAAAGGAAATCATATATGAGTTTGTGTTTGTGGTATTTGTAAGTGAAAAGGAGTGCATGCAAATTAGCCATAGAAAAATTAAAAAGCTATAGAACAATATTTGATTCACTTAAGTTTTCTTAATGGAATTAGTTTTTGTTGTTGTCAATTCACTTTCAAATTCCTATTGATGATGGTTTACTTTTGTTCTAGCTCCCATGTGATATTACAATACCAAATATACAATGAAATGAAACTGTCAGTGACATTTCCTAGTAACATAATTGCAGATCAGTATCATTAATTTAAGGATAGAAACTTATTCCCAAAACTTTTATTCATGTGCAAAAACATCCAGCATAGCATTCAGTTAAAGGAAGTGCTCAGCTAGGTCCATATACACCTCAGTAGCAAAGTGGTTGCCTAGTACATATAAGCAAGTACCTTGCAAAAGGAAGTGTCATAAATGTCTAAAATAAAGACAAAATTTCAAGGCCTAACCATAATTGTCACCAGGCCCCAAGCCCCTCACAGGAGTTTGTCTTTTATTCTAAGTTATATCCTACCACATAAGTTCTACTCTTTGGCAATACCATTTTGAGTTCATCTCCATTTCTTCTCTCCACATTCACTCAATTTTACCCATTCCAGATGTTCCAGACATCATTGTTATTACATAATAGAAAAACTATTTGCCATAATCTTCTCCAAATTACTCACATGACATAGAAAGAGGTAAGAGCAAAGATGCTGAGTGATCAGTCTGCACCTCCAACTCTCCTTACAACTTAGGAGTGGCAGGTCCCACTCCTCCTTGCCTAATTTTATTTTACCATTTTCTTACCAAACTTTACTACTTTTCAAAATTTTACTGGAAACATTTTCCTTACTAGGACAGTTCCCAGAAAGAAAAATAGTCTCCCAAATTCAAAACCACATCACAATAGTACATTCAAATAGTTTGGGGTGGTCAAGGAAATCTAAACTCAGTCTGGGATTATTTACTTTTCGATCACTGCATTTTCTCACAAAACAACGCACAAAGCTTTTCCAAGTTCTGTCTTCTTTCTAGCTCCTGGTTCAAGACCAAGCATGCCTTTGAGTAACTGACATAAAGGGCTCACTGATGAAGACCTAGTTCATACTTCATCTTCTGAGCAATCATATTTTCTAAGATATTGTCCCACAGAGGGTTAAAGTAAGTATTTTGTATGGCACTTACAATCTTTGCAAAGACCAGAAATCATTTCAGGGAACGAGAAAATAATGGAGGACGCTCTGGAACGAAGCCACTAAAAGCCATCTTTTGAGGTTAACATGTGCAAATGGGTTGGCTGGGATCTACTGCTTTTAAGGCATAGTAATTTAGAAGCTTGTTTAAATCCTTTTAACTGCATTGGTATTTAAACTGCATTTGTATATCTGAAGACCAGAGGCCCTATTACAAATCTCTTGGAAACCTTCTGCTAATTTATTGAGTAAGAAGTAATAACTGTAGTGGTCGTAAGAATTCACAATATATACGAGCCTGAGAACAGACCAGCAAAATCACCAGAAGCCTAGAGCAGCCTACAACTGGCCATTCTTACTCTGTAAGACCTTCAGATAAAGCTATCCTCCCTGGAAGTATATGATTCTACTTCCTTAAAGAGATGAGTGGTGTCTTCTTTTAACTGCTCTGAAACCGGGTTAAACCCTCTGGGTTATGTACAACTATAGCGCAACCTGACAACAGTTTAATAAGTGCTCATCACCCGAAAGTCCTCACAACTACCCTGTTTGTTTCTCCAAAGCACCACTATGCATATGGACAGGTGTTTCATAACCTTTTGCTGCTTATTACTTTTTCCCAGTATTAAAATATAAAAGCATCCAAAAGGGATGCTTTCTTGGCCATGATAGCTCATTTGAAATGCACTTCATAATTAACAACTTTCAAAGCAAAGAGGTAAATTTTGTCACATGTATTATTAAAGCAGATTTAAGTCCCCCAGGACCAAATTAAGCACTTGATTAAAAAATGTCCATGTTAAAAGAAACAAGTAGAGAGGGAGTTGAGCTCTCAGCAATTCCAAATTAGTGCACTGATTGAAGTGCCTGTTCAAGCCATGTAGAAAGATATAGATTGTGGACTGCCTTCACTATGAGAACTCAAGTGCCCCAACATGATTGCCAGTCAGCCAGAGTCAAGCTTAATGGTGTCCCTTGAAAGTGTAAAAGATAAAAGATTGTAATGAGAAATCTAATGGGTAGATAATCATAATGAAATATAAAAATAATAATTAGAAACTTATAAACTTGGGTTCATTCATTCCTGAATAATTTAACTTTATTTTCAAATACTGAGTTATATACTAGATTATAGGTTTATAGTTATTATCTTATCTCTCTCATTCCTGACACTGAAGTTCCAAACTTGTGACATCTCTGTGTCCATTTGTGTAAAACTGAGAGGATGGAAAGAAATGATTCCCAAAATCTCATATGACTCTAGGAAAAATGGGAATAAAAAACAGTACTCAAACTTTTGTTATGGCATCTGGAGAGTGATATTTTCCTTTTAAATTATTAAAATTGGTTTGGGGCTTTTATAGTAATTTTGTATGTTAATTTAGGTTATACATGCAATGTTTGGATCAAGTTCATCCCTTATTCCTACCCCACCACTGATTCCTCCCTTGTCTCTCCGACAACTATTTCCTCCCAACTTCATGTGGATTTTTTTGGTTCACAAAGTCCCAGTGGCAGGTAAGGAGCTGATAGCAACTGGTGGCCTCTGGGGAAAGGGGAGCTCAGTTTTCATTAAGGATGAGGCTGCTGAGAGGTAACACACCCTACACTCATGATGCACACTGACAGCACTAAGTGTACTCAGTAGGTTTTTTTTAAAAAAAATGAACAAGCTAATTTTATACAGTTTTTAATTCTAATTATTCCTTGCCAAACATGTATAAATATTTGCAATTGTCTCTAAGAAGTAAGACATAGCCATCACTAGTTAAACAGCCATGATGTTGTAGGAGTGATTCAGGATGCAGAAGATGCTCCCTGTAATTTCCAGACCTTCATGTCCCGAAAAGGACCAAGGATACATGCAAAGTGGGAGATATAGAGACTGTTTGCTAAGAAACCAGTTCCAATATCAGAAACAGCTCAGAGAGCTAGAAAGCTTAGGGGTTCAAAGGCTCTAAACCAATCCAGTTGTGACCCTTTAGGGTTGTTTACACAGCACAGTTTTCTGGCACGTTTGCATATTATGTATGTTCTGTTACTTACATGGTAGCCTAGTCTGTTGGGAAAGATAGTCTTCCTGTCAACTGGCTCTCCATTTTATTCCCAAGCCACAATGGTACAGTAAGATAGGGACACCAATGCACTTTTTTCAACAGAAGAAAAAATAAAATATAGTAAAGCAATTGGTATAATAGATGAGGACTGGGGTAGAACACCCTTTAACTTGGTGTTTGCAGAAGACAAGATGGAATTTACCAAGTTTGCCAAAGTAGCTCATTGTTTTGGCTTCCATGTGAGCCTTTTGTGAAACAGACCTGATGTCTGTTGCTTTGCACTTCTTATTTTTCTTCTAAGCCAGTATCTTTGGTTTAAAGGAAAAGCTCTACCCTCAATATGTGCAACCACCAAGCTTATACACAATCTACAATTCAATTATATTCTTTAAAGCTAAAAACAGAATGCATACATGCTAATGAATTATTCTGCAAATTCTGTCAGAATGGCAATGTGAACTGTGGCCAAAACAAAACTGTTGTATGAATCATAACTCAAAATTTCCTGCTCTGTTTAAAAATCCCCTAGGGCAAGAAAGCCACAGAGATCTTTCTTATACTAGAATTATGTTCTTCCAGAGATGAAAGAACAGCTTACCTGTGTGCCCTACCTTGAAAAGAATTAGGAGTCCTTGAACATGTTTTATCCTTCTGAATCTCTGCAGTTGCATGATGGGTTTTGCTTCTCTTATGTCAATTCTAGCATCAACACTATGTGATTCTATTGCACAAATGTGACCCAGAAATTGAGCATTATAATAAAATCACACAAGAGGGATACTAGACCACTAAGGAAAAAAGAAACAAACACCTCAGCTGCCCTCCAGAATGTTAAACAATAGGTGGTTTTCTTTGGCTGAATGTACTTTTGGTGGTCAATACCTAATTCTGCTTCTCCCATAACATTTGGAAAATAAGTTAAAAATGGTTTTAAATTGTCCAGATTCTAAAGAATGACTTGAAACTCAAAAGGTTAAACTCTTCTTGCAAATAAAAAGTAAAAAGAAAAAGTGTCCTTGCATGAAAGAATGTAAGCTCCATAGGTGCAAAACCACAACTCTCACCTTGAAGAGGATGACATAGCGTTTTTTTGAAGCCAAGTATGAATGACCATAGTCTGGGAACACAGATTTGAGTTGCCCCAAATTCTGTGTTCCAACATGGAAGCAGTTTCATGATGTTTGTTTGCATAGCATCAGAACAAAGAAAGACACTGAGCAAGTTTATTTGTGGACACAACAGAGAGGTGGGTTGCAGCAAAGAGGGGAAGAAATCTGTGGTGGGCTTCAGGTCTTCAGATACTATCTGATGACACTGTTAGCTTTTGAGCTGGTGGAAGATAGTGGACTACTAGTGTGGTCCAAATGAAAACTGGGTGGGAATGGGAATAGAAGGGATCAAGTGGTAGGGGTGGAATGGAGGGAGAGAGTACACAGAGAGACAACTGGAAGTGGGGGGCCTTTGAAAAGATAACGTGGAAACCCAGTGCAGTGGAAACTCCCTGGAATCTACAAAGGTGGCCCTAGAAAGGATTCCTAGTAATGAAGGATATGAAGCCTAAAGTGTCCATCTTCTGTAATCCGTCAAGGTTTCCAGTGGTGAGACTGGGACACCAACCTAGTCACAAAACCTCCAACCTACAATATGTGCTGCCTGCAAGGTGTGCTGGGGCAATGGTAGCACAGAACTTTGGGGAGTGGCCAACCAAGGACTCATCGAGTTTGAGGCCAGACAAGGAGCCCAGACCTGACACTGCCTGGATGGCCAGGAGCCAGAGGCTGGATAGACCATAGAACCAAACACTACTGGCTAATAATAATAATAATAATAATAATAATAATAATAATAATAATAATAATA
>LOJH01015965.1:0-23121 GCA_001685095.1 Ellobius talpinus | reverse complement strand
GATGCATGAGTTCCTCTGAACTCAATGAATCATTGGGAACATTTCCTTGTTTAATGGAACCATAAGCCTTTTGGCACAATAAGCCTGTGATAATCATATGGAATAGAAAAGACAGGAAGAGAAAGCTACACTAAGAGCAGTGTGGCCGAGGGCATGGTAAATATCGAAAAGGCTGATCGGACATCATTATCTGAGCCAACTACCAGGAAACTGCAGGGGGGCATTGCTCCAGGAAGCTCAGGCCCCTCACCTGATGCCAATTTCCATCACAAAGGCATTCTGTCACACATTCACCAGTGTAGGCATGGCAAGAATGTTTATTAAAACTTTTAGCATATGTTCCTTGCTTAATATTGTTTATGCTGGTTATAATTCTAATTATACTGGCTATCTGTTCCTAGTGTATAAAATTTTGTATTGGGTTGGGAACTCTCTTATTTAAACAAAAGGGGGAGGTGCTATGGGAGCACATTCTGCTCCTTCAGCCTTAAAGATACCAGCCACTTGAGTGTGGCTTCTTATATTATAAAAGCAGCTGTAATCATACGTCTGCTCTCTTGCTTTCAGCTCTGACTTCCAGCTGCTAAACTCTGCTCCTGTTCGCACAGAGGACTGTTATCTAGAACAGTGTTTTCCCCTTAAATATATAAACCTTTTATTATTCATAATTCTGAACTGGTGTGGGATTATTTTATGATTTCCATCATCACAATCCTTTTAGTTTGTCTAACATATCCTTGATAGTTCGATTTGATCTTTCTATTGCTGCCTAACCTGTAGAATCATTTGGCATGCCTTTAATGTGCTTTATATTATAATAAGCAAAAGACTGTTTCATTTTTTAGAGACATATGCTGGACTATTATCTGTTTTCATTTGTGCAGATTTACCTATGATGGCCATAATTTCTAATAAATATATGATTACTAAAGCATCCTTTTCTGAGCTCAAAGCAGTTGCCAATTGAAAACATGAATATGTGTCAAAGGTGTGGTTTACATATTTTAATTTTCCAAATTCTGTAAAGTGGAAAACATCCATCTCCCAGATTTTATTCCTTTGAGTACCCTTTGGGTTACTCACTGGAGAGAGCAGTGTTTGGTTACAGAAAGAGCAAGTAGAACATACCCTCTTAATCTCCTTAGCTTGCTGCCATGTAATAGAAAACTTTATTTAAAGCTTTGTTATTGACATGATATTTTCTATAAATTATGAGGCCTTCAGCTCATTTTCAATCAATAAACAATCAATTTCTGCATTACTCTGTGTTAGAAGAATTGGCAGACATGTATGGGATCAGATGTGTGTTGTGTATATGGAACAAAACCTATTGCTGAATATCTTGAACCTGAATGAATAATGAAGTCAATTCCATATCATCTGTTTTAAATTCAGCAGTTTCAATATGCAAGACAACTCTTTCTGTATATTATAAATCAGGAAATATATTGAGAATTTCTTTAAAATCTCTTGGCACCATGAAAATAGCATATAATTCTGCCCTTTGTACAGAGTTATAAGGGCTTTGTTCCATGTTACTTAAATCTTATGGTTTGTGACCTGTCTTCTGTTTTACTTGCATCAGTATAGAATGTATTGACTTTGTGTATCACTTAAAATGCAGTAAAGAATCCAAGTAATTTTCTTTATAAAGTTAATTCTATTGCTTTTTGAACAATCTCTCCTTAAAAATTAGCACAAGCTCATGCCAGGGTTCATTGTCTTCCCATATTTTTTTAAATTTCATCATTACTAAAAGGCATTATAATCTCTGCTAGGTATATTCCTGCTAATTGACAAAGTCTCAATTTTCCTTTTATAATTAATTCAGAAAATTTTCCACATAAATTTTTAAATTTTTGCTAGGTTTATGTGGTTAAAAAGATCCATTATAAGATAATATCTTTCCTCTGTATTAAAATTCCTGTAGGAGAAATTCTGGACAGCAATATTACTAGAATGCAGTTAAGGTTTGAATCCACTTGATCCACATGCTCCTTCTGTAAATTCTCTTTAATAAAAATTAATTCTTTCTCAGTTTCAGCTGTTAATTCCCTGGGACTATTGAAATCTTTGTCACCATCTAAAGACTCATTTAAATGAATTATTAGATCAGGTATTATCTCAATAGCCTTTTGTAGATTGGAAATGCCTTCTAAGAAACTTTGAAAGTAATTAAAAGTCCACAATTGGTCTCTCTTAATTTTCACTTTTTGTGTTCTAATTTTCTGTAAACCTATTTTATAACATAGGTAAGTGATAAAATCTCCTCTTTGTATTTTTTCAGGAACAATTTGTCATCCCCATTTAGTCAAAAGTTTCTTTAATTCTTCAAACATTCATTCTAAAGTACCTATATTTGAATTAGAAAACAAAATGTCATCCATGTATTGATAAATTAAAAATTTAGGAAATTGTTTACATACTATTTCTAATAACTGAATTACAAAATATTGGCACAGGGTAGGGCAATTTAGCTTTCCCTGTGGAAGGATGATCCATTGATATCTCTTAGCTGGCTGAGAATTATTATAAGTAGCACTATGAAGGCAATTTTTTCTCTGAACTTTTTTTGTAAATGTATAGTGAAGTGACAATCTTTTAAATCAGTAACTATAACAAGCCATCTTTTAGACAATAAAGAAGGCAAAGGAATTCCAGTCTGTAGAGGGCCTTTATGTTGAAATGCCATATTGAGAGCTCTTATATCTGCTACCATTCTCCATTTTCAAGTTTTCTTTTTAACAACAAATACAGTTGAAGTCCAAGCTTGTTGATTCTTCAAAATGATGAGCATCTAGTTGATCCTGTATTGGCTGTTCTAAAGCCTGGGGTTTCTCTTCTGTTAAAGGCCATTGTTCAGTCCATATTGGTTCCTTGGTTAATTATTTTAAAAGTAGGGTCATTGGTACCTCTGAAGGTTGTCAATTGCTTTGCATGTTTTATACAGCCTGAATTCTTGGTGCCTTTTTTAATAGTACCTTATAATATCCTTCCTGGAAACATGAGATTTTGGGAACTAAAGCAATATTTATCTGCCACAACCCCACAAATTCATTGTGATATAAGCCATTTATGGCCTCAGCCTTCCTCTCTGTCTTTCTGGTCCTATGCATCCAACCCATCCCATGCTCTGTTTCACTTGAGATAGAGTTCCAATTCCTAGAAATTGAACAACTGAATCTTGAAAAGGCCAATTCAGATGCCAAGATTCTTGAGTAATAATAGTTATATCCTCACCCGTGTCCAGTAATCCTTCAATTATAAAGTTATTTACTCACATGGTTAGTTTTGGTCGTTGATCATTTATAGAAGTCTGCCAAAATATGTTTCCTTTTTATTGAAAATTGATGAAATAAATATGAAAATGATTCATCCTCCATATTTATTCCATCATCCAGAACAGCATGAATTTTTACAGCAGGCACTGGATTTTTAAATTTTCCTGGTAAAAATATATCTTCCACAGTGACTGGGAATGACTCAACCACATTTGACCTGGGGGCCTCTTAGAGGGTCCCCAAGGAGTTTCCTGATGGTAACAGGTTGCCTTGTTTGTCTTTTGTTGATCTACATTCATTGGTCCAATATCAGCCTTTTCTACTTTTTCTACATAATCCAGAAGATACAAAGCTTCTATTTTTGTCATTCCTAAAGAAGATATTATTTCTAGGAATTTCTTGTCTACAATCCTTTCTCAGATGTCATGTTCTACCACAATTAAAACATTTGGTATTTTGACGTCTCATACCTTTGGAAATTGCTTCTCAAATGCCTTAACATTCATTGTATGCAGGATCCATTCATCAATTGGTGATGATCTAATCTTTAAAAGCTTAAGTATCTTTTTGCATTCTAAATTGGCATTTTTCAAAAGCCAGATATTCAATAAGTACTTGTCTAGCTTCTGGGTCTATTATTCCTATTTGTAAAGTCTTAGTTAATCTTTATAAAAAGTCACCAAAGAGTATTTTTTGGCCTTATTAACCCTTATATATGACTCAGTTCTTTTTCTTAGTTCTTGAATCCTGTCCCAAGCATTTAAAGCTGCTGTATAGCATAAGAACAAGGTGTGTTTCTCATAAAGAGCTTGACTCTGTAGATCAGAATAACAGCCCTCATCAAGAATTTGATCTTGGGAAGCCTCAAATCTTTTGGCTCTTCCCTGTTGTTCTAATATTTTAGGCTCCTTTCACTAGTTGCACTTCCATTCTAATTATGGTCTATCTTCAAGGACCACTGAGACTAATTGAAGCCAGTTGTGTGGAGTAGCCTTATTGCTTGAAGACCATGTCTTTACCATCTCCTTAACAAATGGCAAGCCATAAGATGCTACTGCTTGCTTAATTTCTTTTTTTTCATCTGAATAATACATTTATTTTCTACTTTACATGTTTGCATAAAATATTCCTTCTGTATGTGTTTCTCTCTGGAGCATTCATACTCCACTTACAGTCTTTGAATCCTTTTAGGTATTTAGTAGGTGATGAATTGTTAGAGGTGATTTGTGGTAAGAAGCTAAAACTCTTGGTAAATCATCTCTGACTCTGACAAGTACTGGCAATGCTAAATCTTTCACTTGTACCTTCTCTCCTTGCTTATTAGTTCTGATAACTTCCTCAATCAATTCAAGTCTTTTTATTACTGTCTTTTGTAAAGTCTGAATACCTTGACCTGAGAATATTTTTAATGATTTCAGAACTCAAATAACTTCTGGTCTGCGTTTTGCACATATAAATCCAAGATATAAAAATTTTCCATTAATTATAACTTCTCACCCTTTGATATTATTTAATTACATGTAGATTGTCTTCCTGGAGAGATACTCTAAAAACTGTTATCATAACTTTTTAACAGATTTTGACTGTCAATTTCAACAGTATGAATTATTTCAGATAATTTCTCTCACCACCCTTTGGTAAGGTTTCATAACCCAATGACATGGATTGAATTTTGTCTGTCAAATTGCTGTTATCCTTTTCAATGGTATTAATTTTTTCAGCTAACTTTTGATTTTCAATTGTATAAATCCTGTCAGATAGCTGTTCATTATTAGCCTGTAAAAACTGTATCATTTCTAAAAGTGTCTCATTCTTGACTCTGCTATCAAATGATTTTTAAGAATATAATATTAAGAACAAATCATAATATCACAAAAATGGATGTATCAGAAAAACCATTTAAGCCTTACAGAATACCATCCATAGAATAAGCAAAAATATTAAATTCCTGGGTTGTGATATTGTCTGCAATTATATAACTTTCAAATGTATTGATTTGTTTATTAATCAAATGAACTTACCTCTGTTATGAGATTTCATTAAATTTTTGTAGTATAATAATCTTTATTGTCTGGCAGGTGTCAGAGTTGCAGTCATATGGCAAAGAGACATGATTGGTGGTGGTGTGTACAGTCCTGCTCAGTTCTTCATTGGCATCTGCTAAATTCTGACAAATATGCTTGACAAATTAAGAGCAATTAAATTGATTCTGTATGCAGAGAGATTTTTTTTTTTGCTGATGAGACTATCAAGGAACCCAGAACTCACAAGCCTGGGAACACAAACCAGAAGCTTCACAATCACTGTGTGGCAAGGAGAGTGGCCGGGAAAAGCATGCACAAGTCCAGGAAATTCCCAAGTTGCTGCATCAGCCAAAATATTTGCAGCTACATGTCAAAGATGTAGCTCAGCTCCAGAGGGCTTTCAAGCAACACAGGCAAGTGTACCTGCTCCATTCCATGTGGTTCATGTTCCACCCTACTCCACCACCACTTGGGCATCATATGTAGACAATTATAATAAGGTAGTTCCACACTAGCTCAGAATGGAGTATAATGAAGGGTTCTTTATATAGGGGTAGTCCTCTGCATGAGCAGGGAACAAGAACCAAATCCAGAAGCAAAGGGGGCTGTGCACATTTCTATATTTTTATATAGTACATAAGGCCATGCCCAGAGTGTACCAGTATCTTAAAGGCTATAGGCTGAAGAAGCTTTCACAGCACATAAGTATCTAGAGTGTAGAGCAGCATCTAAGACATTTTTCTTTAAAGGACAGAGAAGATCTTCAGATTGAAATTCTGTTTATATTCAGTTGATAACCAAGCATTATGATTTAAGATTTAATTCCCTCGAGCCTTGTATGAGTAAAACATCAAAGAAAAAATAAAAACATATTTGCCATAATATCCATTTTTTAACCAAAAGCTTTACAAGGAAGAAAACAGGTGGTCCATTTTCTCTCACTCACTTCACCTACATAGTCTTGTTGGAACCAGCATGAGACAGGGGAGATCAGGAAAACCTTTGTTCCAGATCCTGCCTGATCTCTCATCAGTTGTGCAGTCTACAGCAAAGTAGACAGCTTTGAGAATGATATAAATAGTAAAGTCAATTTAAAATAGATAATAGATGAAAATATTTAATGCAGTGTCATATAGATCAGGTACTGTATGTGAAAATGAAGTCTAGCATTTTTAAAATAAGTAACAATGCAACTAATACAAAAGTTTATAATTACTTATGAAAAATTAAATTTTATCTACAGTTATTAAATGTGAATATTTTAATATATATGCTTCAGTGATATTAAAAGCAGAGAGCTGACACCTTAGATGTGGCTTCACTTTTTTCCCATATTTGTTATTCTGTATGCCAAGGAACTCAAAGCAAACTCCTCATCTTTTAGGCTTTCTCAGGAAAGTTATTTAGTTACTGAGACATCACAGTACAATAAGTGAATCTGGTGACCAACTGAATTCTTAGCTGGAGAATATTTCATTTTCAGAAAGTTAAATTCTTTTACTCACAGGGAAATGTGCATGTGTGGATACATGCTACAAATTATCTTCAATCAATGTGTGTTGTGTTGTACATTTAGCCAATTAAGAGTGTTTCCATGTAACACCTACAAAATATAAGTATGCAATATCAAGTATGATAAATTAAAGTACAGCAGATTCTAAAGGTTACATAATATTGGTAAAAATTAACAAATCTCAAATATGAGAAAAATAACTACTTTGACCTTTAAGTGAATCTCATCCAATTTTTTTTCATCTTAACAAGAATATGAACATATTTACTTTGAAATTTTTATGTGTCTAAATTGAATCAGTGAGTTAGGGTAAAGGGGAGAGTTAACCCATATGTGCATATGCAGGCATGCACGCACACACACACACACAGTTCTAATTGAAATACACATTCTTGTATTCAAGTCTTGCTTCTATGCTTTTAGAAATTACACTTCAATTTAGAATTACCTAATTATACCATTTCAATATTTATACTAGCATGTTTCTCATATGGAATTCAACTTATATTATATTTTAAAATTCAGTTTTATACCATTTATAATGAATTCAGCATCTATGTTACTATTAAAATGGAGAAAAATTATGTTATTAAGTGACAGACAGGTTGGTTTTTGCTTTTGGTTTTTTTGTTTGTTTGTTTGTTTTTTTCTAGACAGGGTCTCTCTGTAGCTTTGGCTCCTGTCCTAAAACTAGCTTTATAGATTAGGCTGGCCTCAAACTCACAGAGATCTCCCTGTCTCTGCCTTCTGAGTGCTAGGATTAAAGGTGTGTGCCACCACCACTCAAATGTTATATATGTTCTATAAGATTGTTGATCATTGCAGTAAATATTGTCCATAACGCATTAATAACTCACCAAGCAGAATCATTTGGTCCTTCTCAATTGTGTAGGAGGATTCTTCTCTATTTCTGTTGCTTTCATTGGTTAAATAAAGAAGCTGCTTGGCCTTTTGATAGGGCAGCCCTTAGGTGGGTGGAATAGACAGAACAGAATTCTGGGAGGAAGAAGGGAGAGTCAGAGAGAGTTGCCATGAAGTCGCTAGAGTCAGACATGCTGAATCTTTCTTGGTAAGCCACAGCCTCATGGTTCTATACCGATTATTAGATATGGACTAAAGCAAGATGTGAGAGTTAGCAAATAAGAGGCTAGAGATAATGGGTCAGGCAGCAGTTTAATCAATACAGATTTCCGTGTGATTATTTCAGGGGTCAAGCTAACCTCCATACTACAACCATTGAATATTGTAGCCTGATTAATTGAAATAAAACACAAATATTAATGGTGCATTTGACTAACAGATTTGCTTTGTCCTCTGAAAGGGGAACAAATATATGAACTAGGTTGTTTCAATCAATGATTCTTTCAATTTTCATAACAAGGATATAGAAATACACATATTCATTATAAAATGACTTACAGAAAATATCTGATTCTTAATGTCAGAAAAATGTTCAAGAATGTCATAGTCTTCACCATCTTATTTCTAATTAAAACACACTGCCTTCACTTTTTTCTTAAGTACATGCCTTAAAATTAAGTAAATCATGTGTTATACAAAAGCAGTATATTTTAATTTATTAGAATTGTAAAAATCTGACTTAAATGGACTAATCATATTACCAAACATAAAGCCTTTTGCTTATAATATGATTAATTTATAATTCATTTACTGCATAGAAATGTATGCTTAACATTTAAACTTGTACAGAAAATGATAAAATTGGCTAAATAGTAATATATTGATCAAATTATTCAAGATTGGAATGAGAATTAGAATTAGAAAATAGGAAAAATGAGAGAAAATATTGAAAAATGCAAAGCAACATTTTTATTTATGTGTGTGTTTCCATGTGTCTGTGTCTGTGTATGATTGCCAAATGTGTAGGAACCAGAAGAGGATACAGCATCCTCTGGAGCTGCAGTTACAGGCAATTTTGTGCAACCCAATGTAGGTTCAGGGGTATGATTCTAGCTTGTCTGGAAGACCAGGAATTGTTCCTAACCAATGACCCCTACATTTCTTCAGCTGCCACAAATCAGTTTCATTTTTCACCTATGTATGTTAGCTACATATATTTGAAACCACTTCTCACAAGTTAGAGATTTGCTAGATTTTTGATCAACAATGCTTATCTGACTGTGAGAACTTAGAGAAAAGCATGCCCCTCTTCTCTATTGACTGCAGAGACAGTCTCCATGACAAATAAATGTAAGAGTGTGTAGCTATGATGACTAATTGCTCTGAATGACATTTAGTTATATTTAGGTTAAACCTTTGAGAATGGCATTAGTCAAGTCATACATAGTTTGATAGAATTATAAAAATTTGAAAATAACATATAGCCTAGCATTGGAAACTTAGACTTTCTGACCACGTAAAATTTGCAGGTTCCATTAAAATACAAAATTGCACATCACCTTGAATCTCTTACACTGTTTTCCACTTATCCACTTAATCTGTAACACAAAAAAAAGAAAAGAAAAGAAAAGAAAGAAAAGAAAAAAGCAGAACATCATATCTGGGAAACACAATTACCACACTAGCTTCTCCAAAATTTTGTTTTGAAATATTTTGACAACTAAGTTCAACAGTATAATTTGAAAGTAGCCAGTCTCGGCTCCCTGAGTTATTTTAATCTTAGACTTATATTAGAAGACTGGCATGGTGGATGGAATGGGGTTTTATCAGACCTTACATATTTGATTAGGGAAATACTTTCATAGGAATAGTTGTGGTCATGCTTTTTTTTCCTTTTATTTTAATCCCCATTTCCAAGATCTATAAAAGTCAACAGTCTGTTTTGTTACTCAAAGACTCAAAATAAAAAAATAAATTTTATGTCTCTTCTCTTTTTTTACTTATTTCCATAGAAGGAAATTTGGTCATTGAAATTGACATTTTTCTCTACAAATTCTTATATACTGGCACTTAACCACATATTATACCATGTAGTTAATCAATACTTTTTAAAATTAACCTTAATTTTTTTCTATTCTTCATAAAGTCATATTAAAATATGTAATAATATAGGTTAAAATTACATTTTTCAATTTCATAGTAATTCAGAATTACTCCATTTATATATTCATATGCTCTGAAGTGTGTAATAATCTGAGAAAAATATTTTATGTTGATAAAGAGTACAGCATGAAAGTGTCATAAAAGAATACATAGATATATTCATCCCATGTAATGGTACTTGTGTTTTTATAATTCCAGTGGTATTATATACCTAGGAATACATATTCACCATCAGTCTGTCTATCTATCTATGTATCTATCTATCTATCATCTATATCTATCTATCTATCTATCTATCATCTATCTATCTATCTATCTATCTACTAACTACCTACTTAGCTACATAAATCAAACATTAATGAAAAGAGGCATGGTTTTGAGAGAGGGAGGAGTTTTATATAGGAAGCCCTAGAGAAATAATAGGAAAGCAGGACAAGGATGTAAGTTCAAAATTTTTTTAATTATTTTAGAAATAAGAACAAAGAAAACATAAAAAATACAAAAATAACCAAACATTTATAAAAACTCATAAAATCCTTTGTGGTCAAAGAGATACTGTAGATGTGGATTTTTTTTTCTTTTCCACTTAGGGAAATAAATGATGTGAAAATGTTGCTTTTTTTTGGAGACTTTGTATTGTTTGTGTCTGTGCAGAATTTTGACTCCAGGGATGCTTAACAACATACATTTTCCATATAATGACAGGCTTTAAAATTGGGCATATGAATGTTTGTGTGCCTGCTTGGCCATATATCCACCACTTATATGTACACTCAGAAGGATGAAAGGTTGTTGTACTCCTGGAACAAGAATTGCAGGCAGTTATGACTTGCTCAGTGTGCTTCTGGGAACTGAAGTTCTGTCTACTTCAGAAGCAGCAAGTTTTCTTGACTTCCAAGCCATCTCTACTCTACATCTAGACTACAAAAGTATATGAAATGATATTATTTTTTCCATCATTCAGCTACAATAGAGATTATTACAGGTGTATTAAATCATTGTTGAAAAACACTCTGATGTTGACAAGATGAATATAGCCTTATACTCTTAAAAGAAAGGGTTTTTGAGCAGGTAATATCCACTGATGCAGCCCCCATAATAGCTCTGCCAAGCTTTCTCAGTTCACATTATATGGGTTTTCTAGAAAGCACTCAAGATTCAGTGTTTGGAGCCAGAGTCTGGGCCAATATTTCAATATTTTTTCAAAACACATTTCAGTTATGACATTAAAATGTGGTATCTTGATTAGTTAGTAATTATAATTTTATGAACAGCTGATGAAATGATAAAAATAACACAGAAAAGCAAAGAAAACTCAAGACTATGGAACTTCCCTATTAAAAAACCAAATGAAGACAGGTAACAATGTGACATATACCATAACATTATTGGACACCTTATTTTAGATAACAGAGACTACACAATACAACAGCAAACTCCTTGGTCCTCTGTCTCTTAAAATCTTTTCATCCCTTCTCCAGCAATATTTCCTGAGAATACCCACAATGACAAGAAAAGGATTAATTGATTATATTCTAATATAATCTGATAATAATAAACTGATCTGTCTAAGAAAATCTGATATATATTTATTAATTAATTAATTTATTAAAAATTAATAAAATAATATTTCCTATCAATTTTCTTTCTCAGGATTAACAAAATTCTCTAGATCTATATTATTGGGGCATGAAATAATTAGTTGAATGCATTTTTGGTAGAAATTATATTTTGGTAGAATGATTTTCCTTGTGGAGATCACAATGTCCTGTAGGACTCATGCTTTTGGTGATCAGAAATCATCCCCATTAGCATTCCCTTAATTATTTTAGCAGGCAGAATAGCTGCATTATTATATTTGTTTATTACTGCATTGATTAGGAGAAATAATTTTCCATATATCAGTGCATTTAAATATGAAGAGATATGATTAGATGATAGTTTGTGTAGTTAGATGTGATACATGTAGAGTGTGCTGTGTGTGTATGTGTGTGTGTGTGTGTGTGTGTGTGCAAAGCCTTAATGCATGGGAAGGTGCTTAGTCTTGCTGTAACTTGTTATGCCATGTTTTATTGATACTCATGGGAGGCTTGCTCTTTCCTAAGCTGAGATGAAGGGGGAGTGGATTGGGGGTAGGAACAAAGGAGAGATAGGGGAGAAACTGTGGCCCAGATGTAAAATAAAGACAGAATAAATGGCAAAATTCAACTGTATTTCCCCCATGTAATCAGGGTATAATAGAGGGAGAGTAAACCATATATAGGATATATTTGTGAGAAAAAAAATCTACTTTCAATACAAGGAAAATATTTTTTGAAAGTTAAAAATCAATCAAAAGTTTCAAACCAAACATTTTGAGTTTTTCTAAGCCTAATGCCCTTTAGAGACATCAGGAAGAATGACTCATCTAATTAAAGCTATTCACAGGTTAGACTCAATGAAATTGAAATTATACAAGCTAGAAGAAATCAAGGCTTTAGAATCAAGCAACAGATGATTTAACTACAGTAATGACTTTGGAAATAACACTCACCTTATGGATTAAATTGTGAGGCTGATTGAAATCATGTGGACTTTAAAATGGTCCTTTTAACTCTGTCTAAAATACATACTGCAACAATTATGCACATCAGCATGGATATTTCTCAAGAAAATGAAAATAGAACTATCATAGGCCTTACCTACTCCATTCTAGGGTACATACCCAAAGAATGAAGTTAATTAATTGGAGAGACATCTGAACACCCACATTCACTACAGAAATAGTCATATTAGCTGAAAAATCACAGAAAATCTGAGTATCCATCAACTGATGAATTCATAGCTACATGTGTTATAAATATGTAATGGAGTGTTATCATCCATAGGATGAGGGGAGATAATGCTACATGCTACTTACTACCTGGCTGGAACATGAAGAAACTACAACAGGTGAAGAATTAACATGAATAACATGATTTTCCTTCTTCTTGTACATCACATTAAATTTGATGCTTAATAAAGGATTAACACCTCTTAATGGGAAGAACTAATTTGATTCAGTGATATTATTTTACACATGAATCAAACTAGATAATTTTCCTCTTACAATTGTGCATTTCAGCTCTGAATTATGATTAAGGTTATACAAGTTGATTTGTTCACAATAGATTATCACCACATGGTCATAATCACATCTATTATGATTGTCAGACAACTACTATTATAACCATAATCATGACCACCCCCTGTCATCAGTGCCACCATCCTATTACCACCCTACTACAACCATCACCAGCATTATCACTATTACTGTTACTACCTCCTCTGTCATCATCACCATCATCATTACCATGACCATCCTATGACCATCTTCACTGCCATCATTACCTCTTCATTATAATCATCACCCTCACTGCAATTACCATCCTACTAACATTATCACCATTAACACACCTATCATACCCACCAACCTGATTATGGATCCATTGTTATTACCATCCTCACTATCATGACGACGCTGGCATCATGATCCTCATCATCATTACCACCCTACTGACACCATCAGTGATCTACTTCCAACCTCACTATCATTGTCACCACACTCTCAGCATCACCATCTTCATTGCTGTTCCATCATACACTCAGCATCACCATACTCAGTACCTTAAAAGAAGGGAAAAAACAATTGTTTATCCGGAAGAAAATTCTTTAGCAAATAAAAAAATACAATCTTTTAAAGCTATTGCTCTCTTTTCAAATGTCTACTAATATATGAAGAGATGCTGCAAAGGTAGGTTTTCTGATTTTTTTGTTTTATTTATTTATTTTTCAATCTCTAAAAGTTTGATCCTCATGTTTTTGGAGTATTTGTCATGTTACACCATTGGCATTGTACATGTTACACCATTGGCATTGGCATTGGCATTGTGCATTTTATCTCTCCTTTGTAAGCATCTCTACATTAGAAGCCATATTGTGTAGCCTCGTTTGAATACCTGGGGACTTTCTCATTCTCTGGCACAAAGCAATTAATTAATAAAGTACCACTAATAAGCAAATGAAGAAAATTCATGACTGTAGATTGAGAGTGTTCTTTAGACTTTACTATATCTCATTTTTTCCCAGAGTATTCTTTAAACCTTTAAAAATATCGATACACAACTGTTCACAGTCTATGGAAAATTATTTAAAATGACTTGCTATTTTTAGTTACTGTGTTTAAAAATATTACTGTATTTGAGAGTGGCATTGTAAAGTTTATATGAACTCTCTCTAGGGTTAGCTTTGTCTTTAACTAGTGGCATTAATTTCACTTCCAAGCATCCTAAAATGTGTTGAGACATGTTAATTTTAAACCCAGGACTGTCAATCTTTTTAAATTAAGTTTAGGATAAAAGATTTTAGCAAGGGTCAATCTGGAGGATTTGCTTTGAGGAAGAGGACCTGCCTTTGGGGAACTAATTAAGCAAAAGAAAGAAAATCTCCAACCTTTCCCCGCCATCCTCTCTCCAGCTCATGTTAGGCTCGAGGCATCCTCATATCCTTTCTTTAGAGTGTAATGAGCAGAGCTTTGAAACATACTCCCTGTTCTAGGAGCTGCTAACTCTGTAACCTTAAGGAACATGGTGAGCACTTATGAACAGTACTTACGTTTTAAATGAAATAAATTACTTCCTCCCAGAACTTGTAAGGAAAATGTATGACATATTGAAGAAGGTAACATACAAGGCATAAAATGATGCTCAAAGATGGGAACTTAAGCCCTTGATTTGTTTTTCTCGTTTAAAATAAGGGTTAAAGAGCTAGATCGTTTGCCTACCAGTTTAGAGGTCTTACTTTTCTCACAAAGACCTGAGTTTGCATCCCTGCACCCATACTGGGAGGGTCACAATCTTTCACAACTGCAGATCCATGGGATTTGATAACCATCTCCATCTTCCACACAAACCCACACAGACACAAATAAATACACAACTAATAATAAAACAAATACATAAAACCTTTGAGTTAAAAAGTAAACATTTCCAGGTATGTGTATGTAAATATGACTCCTGCATGAACATATATGGATACATAAATATCTATTAAATATCTCCATCTATTCTATGTCAGATATTTCACATATCTTTTAAATATAGATATATCTTTTTATCTATGTATATGTCTGTGTACCTATGTAAATTTATGTGCCCCTCAAGCATAGAGATACCTGTGAAGGCCAGGAAATGATATCAAATAAATTGGAACTTGATTTACAGGCACTGTAAGCTTAATGATACGAGTGCTAGTAACCAAGCCTAGGTCATCTGCAGGAGCAGTAAGTGCTCTTAACCTCAGATCTATCTCTTCATCCCCACATATTTATTTATTTTCAGAATGCTAATAAGGATAAACTAGAATATTATCTGTGTAACATATAGTAGAATGGATATAGGAATATTAGAGAAATTTTCACCTCTGACTTCACTGGGGAATTTTTGCTTTAAAGCTCCCAAGAAAATTAAAAACATAGGTTTTCTTTACTATACCAACTCTGGATTATTGTTTAACGATGAGTTTTCTTAATCAACTATAATTGACTTCCTATCAAGTTATAATATTTGAAAAGTTTGCAAATGATTACTAGAGCTCAACACTTTTTCCTAATGATTTCTGCATGGAGAAATTGATTGACAATCAGTCTGATAGTGTAGTCTGCTTTAAATTTTTGATGCTCGGTACTCTGAATACTATTCTGCTATTCTTGTTGTTTAAAAATAGTTTATGCTCCAACATTCATTTTTGAATTAGGATTATGACAATTTAATTAAAGTTTAAACTCTTGTAGCTATTGAATATCATACATAATCCAATTACTTTTTATTCAATTAATTTAATAGTAAACCATTTTGTTGTAATTACTGTTAATCTTCTGTTTTTTTCTCTCTTTGCTGTTTATCAATGACCTGAGAGCTATCTTAGGAGAAATCATATTGTGACATAATTACTACAGTCCCAACTGGAACTAATCCTTAAATAATATCCAATTACAAAGATTTCTCTATCTCTATACTGGTTAGAAGCAGAGAAAATGAGAATTCAGTTAAAATACTTGATTTTTTTCCTAACATTGAAAAGCAGGTTTTCTTGTCTTAACAGCATCATTAACACAAAATCTAAACCGGAAGAAATAAAATTAAATCATTATAGAGTATGAGAGCCCTCTATTAACACATACCACTCCAACCAAGAGTAAACAACCATTTGGTATAAAGTCCAAGAGAAAAGGCACTCATGAAAGGCATAAATGTTAGGGATTGTGTTGAATATAACTTATCACAAAGTTCTGCAAGGCAAGTGTTTTAGATTTTTGAACTTTTAGGATACTGGAACATTTACCTGTATTTCATTAGGTATCTTAGTGTTCATATCCAAACTAAACATAAAATCAATTACCATTTAGATATACTTTGTATATGTAGAATAAAAGCAAGTTTTGCATGTGAGGTTGTGTGTGTGTGCATGTGCTTGTGCAAATGTGCACGTGCACATGTACATGTCTATGTGTTCTATTCAGGAGTGTATAGAATATCCATACGTGTGCAACTGCATATGTGTCTGAGAATGCCTATGCCCTTAAATGAGTGCATGTGTGTTGAAGTTAGAAGTTAACCTCAGACGTTTGTCAGGAGATGTCCATATTGTTTGTAAAACAAGGATCCTTGTATGTAGAACTCACCTTTTAGAATAGAATGATAAATCAGTTAATCCTAAGGATCTGCCTGTATATTTCCTCAACCTTGGGATTACAATTGTATGTCATCAGTCTAGTGTCTCTGATTTTTCACATGGATGTTGTGATTAAAGTCAAGTCCTCACTCTTGCATAGCAAGTGTTTTAATGATTATACAATTTCTCTACTCCTCAAGGATGTTTTATACTCATTTTAAAAAAATGGTTCTACACATAAAACAGAGGTTCCTGGTGTAGAATTTTCTATTTTATGACATTGTGGTGGTAGCTTAAAATTTAGAATTTGGAAAATTTTGAATTAAAAATTTTCAGATTAGGAATGCTGAATTCATTTGTAAAAAATGTGGGAGGCTTATCTAGTTCCCCTGTTGGTCTCACATTTCATTTGTATTAACATCTGTATCAATTTGCCATGTCAAAGAGCAATGCAAGTTCATTCTGAAGGTTTATTAATAACAATTGTCAAAAAAGAATTATTTCTGTTTCATCTTTGTATGCATTTATCATCCAAAGTGCATAAGGGCACAAAATATGTATAATTCTATTCTGCTATTTTTTATTTTTATCTGAATCATTGCTGTCACACACAATTCCTCTATAATAATTTCAAAAGTTGTATAAAATATCACTTTATGGGTGATGACTTATTCTGCCAATTTCTACTTTTGAACATTATAATGTTTCTGTATTTTTATTTTTGTGAAAATGTCTTTTACCCATCATTTTGTGTGTTTGTTACATTTCCTCTAAATAAGGAATGCTGTATCAAAGTTCTCAAGAACTCTAATTCTTTCTCAGATGTTGAAAAAGATGTTTCTAAAAGGCTCTTCCAATTTGCTTTTCCACCAACTCCAGGAAAGGCCAACCCTCTATGTGCTAATTTATAATGGGTTGTTTAATGAAATGAGTCACAAGCATTCTCATAATGTTACTGCTTTTGCTGTGTTCAAAGAAGCATCTTACATCAATATTATTTGCAGAGATTCTTCTGTGTAAATCTCAGGCTAAGTTATACTGTGAAATAAACACTGATCCACAAATCTTGGTGGCTTATAAAATAACAATCATTGCTTCTACAGTTTCTGTTTAATATCCACTTCAGTCTAGGACTAGACTGATGGAGAAGCCCTTACCTGGAACACTATTAAGTTCATGACACAGGGAGGAAAAAATGAAACAAAAACAGGAGAAATAGAAAGAAGGTGACATTGTACAATACTGACAAGGCTCACTTCCTCAGGAGACAAACTCATACTTTGGTAAAGTCATCATATATCTCAGCCTAGAATCCTTGAAGTTATGTATGTGTTTTTCCTACAGGGAGAGATTGCTGGAAGGAATGGAAATATTCTTACCATGCCACCCCACACACATATTTATGTTCTATATTGAAGTCAGAAACAATGTGGTTTGCATTCATTTCTCAAACATTTAAATATATGGAGCCCTGATCATTTGGTAGACGGTTAATAAAAATAAATGAACAATCTCGTTATCATGTCCCTTATTTTACTGGTAAAATAATTGGTGGTGGCTATGTTCCTCCTTTTTCAGTTTTGCAGGCAAATAAAGATCGTGTTTCAGTTACATAACCTGAATTCCTCTCATTTGTGATTCAAGATTTTGAGTAATTTACCTATTAAATTAGAGCCAACCTCATGACCAGTGATTTAATTTATATTCCACATTGCCAGTTACATGATTCATTTGGAACTGACATTTAACTTCCTTTTTTCCCTGGGCTTTCAAACTCAAGTCTCCAGGGTTCTGTATGCCCTCATTTTGACATTTTAAAGGCTGAAAACTTTTGTGAATTCCTCGTTCAGTTTATTTTTCATTGTTTATATACACTATCACATTCTGGGTCCAGGAGTCTATGGGTAGTTTAGAAGGTATTTCATATAGACAGAGAGGAAGGAGAGGCTGGACTCTCAAAGGAGGGACTGTGACCCATACTCACCCATTCTTATGAGGGAAAGTCAACAAGTTTGGTCTTGAGCATCTCATGAAAGCAGTCACAGCTGCTTTGATAAAGATGGTAATGATTGTTACATTCAGGATACAATGTTCCACAATACTTTATAAAACAGAAATGAACATAGCATCCATTATGAGCTTAGATTTAGGCATCTGTTCGTGTTTCATATTCATGGCAAAAGTAAGAATTCTACGGACAAACCAGCAATTGAACATGACATGGCACAGAGAATAAACTAAGCAATAGCACTGTGGTGTTCTTGTCTTTTAGTATATAAAGGTTGAGTTGGTGCTCAATATAGAACAATCTCCACTACTGTAGCTGAAGTATGATGCAAACTCAGTGTGTATAAAACATCAAGTTACCAGATTGAAATATGAACAATGTAAGAATATTAAAATATTAAGACTTTTTATTGCTAATTCTTATAGAAGTGCATCAAACTGTATAATAAAAAACTTTGAAGTTACCAGTTTAACAAATAAATAAAACAATCTATAGGTTTAGGTTATAATATTTTAATAAGTGTTTCTAGACTATGTGAGTCTATTTGAAATTCATTATCTAAGAAACATCAATGCAACATGCACTCATAATTACTGAAATACCTAATTTTGAAAATTAGAGATTGAAAATAAGATTTATTGAGTTTTCCCCCTAATGATTAGATCTTGACAAATAACAAACTTACTTGAATATGTATACTTGGTGCTTCTGCACTTGGTTGCTAATTGTTAAATATTGAGGAAGTTCTAATATGTATGTATCCCTTAATTTCTTAAACTGAATGTTTTTATGGGATTTGTAAATATTTACAAGCTATTTGCACTGCCATACCTTTTGTGTAAACTTTAGCAGAGAAGTCAAATATTTGTCCTGGTTTTTTGGAGTTTAGATTTTAATAGGGAAGAGACAAAACTCACAGCAGAAAAATAATTATATAATTACAAATTATTATGTGTGCTCAATCTATATCTTCCTGGTTCAATGACTGTGGAGGATACACAAAATACTGGATTTAGTTTGAGCACCACAGTAAAGAGTGAAACTTATGGTAAGTTTTAAGGTACACACTGAAAGAGAAATTTTGCTCATGTAAAGTATCAGAGAAGCCATTTCTGATGATGTGACTTTCAAGTCAGAAATTGAATAATGGAAGAGTATGGGAATAAAAATAGAAAATACTCCATTTGAAAAGGAGTAATTGATGTTTGAGAAGGCCACAGAAGGGAGGATCTGGGATGTTTTAAGGAAGTGATAAGTACTGTTTCCCTGATCATTGAAAAGTGTGTTATCTAAGGAGTAACAGAATCTTCATGGCTACAATATGAAACATTCCTTTAGTCTGACCATAAAAACATGCCATTTAAAAACACTGATTGAGGAAACCAGCTCAGTCACTTAATCACCATCCTTATTTGCATGCCAAACTATGCTTGCTACAAGAACCCAGATGACAAGTGTCTGGTATGGTGGCACATATTTGTAATGTGCCAGTCGGAAAAGTGGAAGCAGGAGGATTCCTGAGGCTTGCTGAGAAGCTAACCTACCTCACTTGGTGAATTCCAGCTAGGGAGAGACTTTTTCTCATCAAAAATGCAGTAGTCCTTGCAGAACGATACCAAGGTAGTCCTTGACATGCACTTACATACATGTGCACTTGCCCTCCCACATACACATGCACAAATATGCACACAAAAATAATAAATAAATAGAAAAATGATTAAAGGAAATTATATCATTTATGTTTATTAAAACACTTTGAGTAATATAGAGATCTATATAGAGAGTGGTTAAATTACCCAAGTCTTTTCTGCATGATAAGGTGCACACACAGTTTCAATGAGCAAAAATGAGTGTTTATGACTTAATAACAGATGTACATGTCATTTACAGTGACTCTCCTTTTTACTGTGTGCTGAAGTCATCATTTAACAGCCTCCATTTTGTGAGCCTATATGTGGGCATTAGCTCTCTACAGCAACTGTTTTCCCACACTCAAAACCAGTAATGTTATTGATTGCCTAGACTTGCAAAGGGTACCAATCCATTTCAAACCATCTTCCATTAAGTAAAACACATGATATAGGACAAGGATAATGTCAGTGGTGTGGAAGTATACTTTTTCTACAATGGAAGGCAGAATCTGTGTGTTGACCTTGTCTGGGTGAAGCTGAGGTTTATTCCTGATGCCTATCAATCTATACCCCACAAGGGAACAAAACACTGGTCAGTACTGAGCATGCAGCAATAATTCTACTTAGTAACTGCAAAAAAGATACATTTAGAAGTAATGTATATAATCTTATAAATAATCTGAATGTTAAAATTCCAGACAATATTTAGGTTCTTTACTTAATTTCCATGAATATAATAACAACTTATGTGTGGATTTGAAAACTGGCATCAAAAGTTGAAAGCTCTAGAACTGATTACGATCACGGTAAAATTTATGTAAGTGTGATGCATACAGTAACTAGGTCCTCTGCATGTGGGCGACAGTTGTATGGCTTGGTCTGTTTGTGGAACCCCTGGTAGTGTGAACAGAATCTCTTCCTGGAGAATGATCTGGCTTTTTGGAGCCCATTCCCTATGGTGGGAAGCCTTGTTCAGTTTTAATGCAGTGGGGAGGGACTTGGTCCTCCCTCAATTTAATGTGCCAGGCTTAGTTGACTCACTAAGGGAGGCCTTACCCTTTTGGAGGACTGGATGGGGGGTGGGTTGTGGGGAAAAAGGCAGAAGGGAGTGGGGGGTAGAAAAAACAAAAGAAAAAAGAATGATTAGAACTTAATGCTTACTGTAGAGTAAATTCTAAATAAATGCTATATTTACAGGATATTAGAAAATGCAATTTTGTTATAAAAAGTCTATTGTCTAAGCTTAATGAATTTTGTAATCTAAGTAAGATTGTTATCACACAGGCATATTTAAAACATAAATTTGGAAATAATGGACTTTTTTCAAATCTTGACTAACCATTTTTATTTACATTATTAAGATAATGAAATCTTTCAGTGCAAAAAGGATAAAGCAATGTACTTAGGCCACATTTCATAAGTTTCAGACTCTGAAAGTCTTTGTCCTGGATTAAATTCATGGTCTCTTTCCGCAACTCCATTCTGGATTATGTCACCCCTGGCAGATGATAAAAAAGTAATGATGAACACAATCACAGAGACAGACAAATGTGAACTCATAAGATTTTCTGTAATTATAAAATGTATTGAAGAAATTAGTATATAGTTATATCAAATAATATGTGTGTATGTGTGTACTGTGCATGCATGCATAGGTGTGTTTTTGTGTATGAGAGAGAGAGAGAGATCTTTTGTGATTACTTAGTGCGTCATCAAGCAAGGAGTCAATGCATGTGAATATAAATGGAAGAACTTTGCTAGTGGAAACCTCAGAGGATAAACCTCTGCTGTGGACCAGAGGACCTCATTCTCCTCAACCTCATTCCTCTCCTTAACAAGGACCTGACTTTGTCAGAAAGAAAGTCTTGATGCATTTCTGAAGTAGAAGGTTATTTCTCATGCTTGCTTTATTGATTGCCTGTCTTCCCATCTTTCTGTGTGACATCAGACTTCTGCCAAACAATAAATTATGTAAAGAACAAGAAAACAGAATGCAACTACATTAAGAATAATATCTGCTAGGATGTGTCAGGAAAGAATATGGTGGCTAGCCTGAAAACCTGAGTTTCATCAACACTGTGGGAAGGACAAACTCTGCCAAGTTATCCACTGACTTCCAAAAGCACACATTGGCAGATACACATGTGCCTACACTTCCATCAATCAATACATACATATATAAATGTGTTTTTCTTTAAGAAGAAACCATAGTCACCCTTTGCTTCTAAACAACACAGATTAGATGGCTAATGTAGGTGTAAGAAATAGGTACATGCTTTATGTATAAAGAGAAAATGATAGAAAATACTGGTTTGCCCCAAAGCAACCAGTTTTTATGTTTTAAATGGTGCCTTAAAGTTTTCAATGAGCTTATAGTTTAGGTGAATACCTCATCTACTGAGGATTGTTGAAGTTCCTCACTTTCAATATTTTAGGATGTCAGGGGGGACACTGGAGCTGATATTGATGAATGTTCATCTCTCATAAACACACTCAATGGGTGACAAGTGAGAGGGAGAAATAAGGGTAGAAGCTGTGAGTGCTGTACACGGTGAGGAAAGACACATTGTTGAAACAGTAGTCTATCGGATGTTCTCCTATCTTCTGGGTCAATAGCATGTGAACATCTTGTGTTTATAGACTCCCAGGCAGAAGAGGACACTAGTACCTAGTGCTCGTAGATGGCACTAGGGAAACCAGGAATGTCAAACATGTATGCTTCTCTCTTCAACCGAGGGGGTCTATAAGCCTGTTTCCGCCCGGAAAGCAGGGGATGGATGTAATTAATTACTGGTTGGTCTGAGCTATTTGAAGCTTGTACACACCTGTGGGGCCAGACTATTATTATCTTTCCCAGACTCTT
This sequence comes from Ellobius talpinus, assembly GCA_001685095.1. NCBI lineage: Eukaryota > Metazoa > Chordata > Mammalia > Rodentia > Cricetidae > Ellobius > Ellobius talpinus. The sequence continues at coordinate 87 of LOJH01015965.1, read as the reverse complement.
CCTCCCTATATCTTTATCCTGAGCATTGTTTCTTGATGGAAGAGGGTCATCTGTCTATATGTTACTTTCATTGGTTAATAAAGAAAC
>LOJH01015964.1:11868-23123 GCA_001685095.1 Ellobius talpinus | reverse complement strand
TCTTCTTCTTCTTCTTCTTCTTCTTCTTCTTCTTCTTCTTCCTCTCCTCCTCCTTCCTCTTCCTTCTCCTCCTCCTTTATTACTCTTATTTGATCTGAACAGACTTTCTCTTTAAGAATGAAATGTAATAAATTAGCATTGCATATAGGATCATCTTTAAGTTCTATGGTTTGATTAACATTTGTACTGGGCCTTTTAGAGTTGAAATTTTATTTATTATCTTACTTTTTTATAGGTTGTGAAGCTCAGGAAAGGGTAGGCAGGAAAAATATGTTTTTAATAGGGTGATAATTTTTTTAAAAAAACCTGCTCTGGAAAGTTGATGAGAATAATAGAATTTAGACATGATGTTATTTCTTCATCCTGCTAAGAGCTCACGGAAGGTGCCGGGATGAAACATTGCACTGATTTTTGTACAGCAGTCGATCACTTACCACTTAACAAAATGTCTGGGAATGCCTTTGTGGGGGAGGTTTAGATGAGTTCCTGTGTTTTAAAGTTCTAAGGGCAAAGAGGTAACAAGTTGGATAGATTTATGACATTGTTGGAAGTGATTCCTCGTGTTCTTGAGGTTTGAGTGAGACGTCGGACCTCTGGGTCCGAAGTTTTTGTCCTATGGAGTATTTCATTTAAAGAACTGTTGTTGACAAAAATAGATTGGGAAAACTAGGTGCCAAAGGTGTATTAAGAAAATACCAAAGACTGAACGATGAGAGTTAGGGAGACTATGGTAGTGAAGCTAGCAAAGCCAAGGTTCTGAACCAAGGACGGCATGGGTAGTATGAAAATATTGTTAAGGGCTTCACAGTGACTGGTGTGCTGGTGTGCCTCCTGAGTGCTTTGTTCACAATGATGGCAAACAGGAATATGATGCTAAATTGAGATGTCAAGCTTTTGTGACTCAAATATGGCAACTGTCATCACAATGTCATCCCTAGCTGAAGTGCCAAGCTTGTAACAAGGCTGGCTGCATCTTACTTTGCTTTTATTTTTGATACCACATTTGGGCCCTGTGATGAATCACCAAGGTGATGTTGTACAAAGAATATGGGCTCTCTAACTAGATTGGATTGCGCAAGACTACAAGATCCAAGTGTCAGGTTTATATTAATTGCTCAATCGACATTATGAAAAGTGATTTAGAATAAGGTAGTATTTATAGAAAGAGATAAAGGCATACAGACAAGTTAATATGACTGGTGAGATGCCTTTGAAACCTATATAGAAATTTCAAATTTAGTTGAAGAGTAAGATTTGGCACAAAAGTTTAATAGTTTTATTTCATTGCTTATAAAAGGACACATTGCTCAGAAAACTTCTTTCAAAAATATAGATTTATTTTAAAATGAGTCTAGTCCCAGAACTCCAAATTTGATAGGATAATTATGTCATCCTAGGTCTAAAAATAAAATCAGTTATCTGATGCTTTTTAAATTTTTTGAAGGAACACCTGGTATGACTTACCACAGGAACACCTGGTATGACTTACCACAGCGCCTTTAAGAAGAGGCCAATAATGCTAACAAGTATGACATTTTATAAAGCACACATTTAACTTGGTTAAGTATAGAAATACACGTTTGAGAATAGAAGAGAAAGGAAGAGGAAAAATCATCGAGAAAGTGTAAATTTGTAATATTTCCTGTATGTCAGAAACCTTAAACAAAGTCAGAACTCTGGAACAAAGAACCAGTAACACATGTAAAAATCCGTTTTATTTTAAGACATCATTACCTGAGCACTTTGATCTGCACATTCGTATATAAGCTGTCTTAGAAGCCAGTGGTATTTGTGATTCTACTTTTATTTAAATATGCATTGATTTAAAACAGATTATTTAAAAATACTTTTTAGTGCAAATGATTTCCCCCAATAAACTGCTCATAGATAAGGACTTGACAAGTGTTATATTGATTTTTCTTTTAAACTTGTATTTAAATTCTGCAGACTTGCCCAAGCTAGCCAGTGGATGGCTATGATATTGCCAGGGTCAGCTGGGGTAGAGGGAGATCCTGCCCATGTCTGCTATGCTCATGACTTCTGCCTGTTCCACTGTGGATGGTGCCAGCACAAGTTACAAGTCTTTTGACTCTAGGCATCCTTCCTCTGGTGACAGAAACCATCCTTAGTATAGGAAAGCTGAGATGAGAAATCTGAATCTATGTGTTGTATTGCTTACTTGCAGGTGCCATAAGATACCCTTGCCAAAAAGAACACACACACATGCACACACAGACACATACAAAGACACACAGAGATATGCATAGATTTATACACACAGAGGCTCACACAGATATACATAGATTTACACACACACACACNCATATAGACACACACAAACATACATACACACAGATATGCATACAGAGACATACACAGAAATGTGCGCGCACGCAAACACACACACAAGGCAGAGCAGAACATGAGGACACAAAGAAAAGGAGATGAGAAAAATGAAGAAGAAAAATAAAAGAGAGGGCAAGGGGAACAGTAGCAGGCAGGATTCCTAAGGGAAAGAGCACATGGTCTCATGTGAGGGATTGTTTGCTGTTTTCGTTTTCTCTTTCCTGTGTCCACTGTACATAAGGCATCTGCTAGCTGAATGGGTTGATCGTCTCTGTCATTCAGCAACAATGCTTAACATTAGATTCTATTCAGCGCAGAGGAGACTTGAAATATGGGATTACCCCAAGATACTGCTGAAACTGGACTCTGGGCAGACCAGTGAAGGAAAAACAGAAAACACAGAGGGAGGAGATGCTAAATCCTGAGGCTGTGTACAAACGTGTATGCTCAAATGTGAAACCTTTTTTGCCATGCAGATCTCAAGGATAAGCAGGTTGTTGGCAGAAGACTTGGGCAGAAGTGCAGAGCCCCTCTTAGGGTTGAACGTTGTGCCAGAGTTGGGGGTGTGACCCGAGTGATACCCAGTCACTTGGCTCAGTTTCCCCTCAGAGAACTGAGATAATTTGGCACTTGCCTTTTCTTTTCCAAACTGTAATGGTTCTCCAGCATCCTTCTCCAGTTGTGTTTGCAGAAGATAAGATGCACGGGGGAGAGGGAGTTGAACTAATGCAGAGCAGGACATCAAAGGGATGCAGACACTGTACTTCACAACATCTATTTTATGCTTGGAAGCATAGGATGCCTCCATTGCCTGGGTTGATGAGGCTGGTCTGCACTCATCTCTGGGATGTCTCCTCGGGAGATGGTGGGGAAACAAATTCAAGTACATAACAATCTGTCCATATCTCTAGTTTCTTTTGCTTTTTTACAGGGCAAACCAGGTTAATATTAATGTTGAGGGTAGTCAAAAAGGACAGTCACAGTGAGTGGACCACAGCCAGGAAGCTGCAGTCTGGCATGAGGAAGGCCAGAGAGACAGCCTTTGCTCATTTGTTCTTTGTTATGAATGGAACTGGGAAACTTCTTAATACTTGCTACCGAAGCCATCTTCTCACAGTCCCACAAGCTGCCTCTCTGATTTGCAGCTGTGTCCCTGGTCCCCAGTCTTCTGTCCATCCATTCTCACACAGACACTGTCTGCCCAGAGATACTCGTAGGAGGATAACAGCTTAAAATTCTGGCCGAATTCCTTTGAGAAAGGGCTCCAGAGTTTATCAAACTGGAATCCGTTCACAGTAATGTTACTGGTTGGACACATTTTTTTATGACCATCTTGGTCACTGAGTACTTGTGAGTTAAGGTAGTATTCCTGTTTCTAGAATTCAGTGTAGCAATCATGTTTTACTAGAAAATTCCTGTGTTGGAAACAAAGATTGTATATAATTAATTCAAGTACTTTATGTAATGTATGTCGATTTAACTTACATATTGTTATTCTTAAACTTTACTACTATACATTAGCAACATGACAAGTGCCATTTTTTTATTTTTAAAGTGAATTGTGTCTGAAAATTGATCTATTCCTGGTTGAAATTTTGGGGCAAAATTTCCACATGAAGACAATTCTGTCTTTCCTCAAGGCTTATATTATATCGTTGGCTGACTTAAGAACATTCCTCTGCATTGGCACTTCAGACATTCTATTCCCCAGTGGTCTTGTTTATAATGCATACTTTTCTTTGTAGGTCTTTAATGGGACCCAAGCCTTCATTTTTTAATATTCTCAGTGAATGCACCTTTGAGCAGGAAGACTATTTGTAGTTTCAGGATGAAAACACAAATGCAGCCTACATGCAAATGTCCCTGCCAGCTTTCCATAGCAAGTTTTTTCCTTTCGAGAAATACAAAAGTGGGTGTGTCGTCACACATCTACAATTCCAGCACCTGGGAGGTAGAGGCAAGAGTGTCAGGAGCTCCAGGTCTTCCTCAGCTCTGCAGTGAGCTTGAGATCAGCCTGGGCTACATGCGATGATGACCCTGTCTCAAGTGGGGAAACAGAGAGAAGAAACAGCAAAGCTAATTATTACAGAGCCATAAAACTCTGTGCTCAAAACAGTCACAAATATAAAACAACATGGGAATTGATTTCTGTTAGAAAAAATCGGATCCAAACCAAGCATACATGAGGACCAAGCCTAGAGTTCTGTCCCCTTATCAGTCAGGGGAATGTCTTCCCCTGGTCACCCTGAATCTAAGGGAGCTCCACTTGACAACACTGGGGAAAGTATAAACTACTCCAGAGTTAACGAGAATTTGATAGTCTCTTGTTTGGTTAGATCTGTCGCTGTAGTACAAAACACTCTATAAATCTGGGGTTGCTGGGATGGAGAGAAGCGCATAGAAATGACCCTGGGTTGTTCCCTTCACCCCTTGTTTTGAACTCTGAGTTCTCTTCCATACAAGAGTCTGCCCCTGCCAGGGACTCCCTGCTTCTCCTCAGGTTGGGGAGGTCACAGTAAAAGGTTGGAAGATTAGTAAATGAAGAGTTGCGTAAGTGGTCTGATTTGAGCATGCCCTGTGTTTCCATCAGGCTCTCTTCTAGGCGTGAGCTTTGGTGTCACAGTTGTGAAACAGCGTCTGAATAGTCTGTTAAACATGGGAGAGCAACAGAAGTGTGGCTCTGAGGGAATGCACTCAGATGTGGGACAGATGGCCTTCTACCACATCTATCTGGGGAAACGTGTATCTGCTACATAACCTAAAATATGTCTTTTCACATTTCAAAGATATTTGGGTCATGGTTTAAAGTTCTGATTGCATTTTTTTAAGCTGAGAGGAAGAAGGGTAACTGTATTTTACAATGTATTTGACATGTTCCTAATAAAGTTTTATTACTGGTGAAATATGGAACCCTTTGTGAAGCAGGGGAGGTGGGGTCCTGGATGTGGCAGCTGCAGAATGTCTCTGAATCACAGAGGTCACATTTCAAAGACCGGTGTTTCTAGTTTTCTTTGCAGTGCTTTCAATGCAGCATATGTGGGTTGAAAGACGCACCATCTCACAGAGCATTTTCTTTGTGACAGCTGACCCCGAAATGTCAGGTAGCAGAAGTCATTAACTATAAGACATGACAGTCTATGGATTTCAGCATTAAGGATGGTTGCTTTCTCTCCGGTGAACTCAACAGGTGTGGCCACTGTTTCTTAGTGGTAGATTTACTGGGAGAAATAGGTGTGTAGAATACATCAGAGACACATTCTTTCTCTGCTGTTTGTTACTGGCATTGCAAACAAATAACAGCCAAGTCCCCTGTCAGCCATGGATGGGTGTGGCACACAAATAGCCAGGGTAAGATGATTGCAAGCAAATAGCATTTTCCTGCAGGCATCCAGTCAGACAACTTTCTTTAAGAATATAGTTACTTTAGGAACTCAAGAATAACTGACCATAGAAATGACAGGGTTCTGGAGAAGTGTTTGGACAAGAGACAGTGAGTATATTGCCACTACTATTTCATCATCATGGGGTAGGTCCTCTATAGTTTTCCATGTGTTCCACACACAGTGATGTCTCCCTAACTATTCTCATACCTGAAAGCAACTTTTACCATCACCCCGTGGATGTGATGATTAGAAATGTGTGCACAGGGTGTTATGTAAATGCAAGCATCACAAGATCTTTGCACCGAATGAAGATAGAGAAGCATTATTACTAAGGCACAGAGCCACTTGGACCAATTCCTGCCATAGTACTTTTATAGTTCATAAGGAAGGCAGATATAGAGGTTTAATCTGCTGCCTCATAGTCCCTATTTCATCAGTTGGTATATAAGATACATGGCAATTATTTGATTATCAAACTAAAATGATGTCACCCTCCTTTGGCCCCTTTCTGGAAAGACTTCCTCCAGGGTGCTTCAGGACACTACTGAGCACTAGCCAGATGTACATGCCAGATGGTTGACATCACTCCCGGAGTTGGCTGTGGCTCATTTGTCAATACGGCATCACCATGGACGTCTGGGGAAAGACACTACTTGTGGTCACTGTGAATAGGGAAACTGTATCCTGGCAGCGGGCCTTTGTTCTTATTGTCCAAGACCTTCCTTTGCATGTCAAACTCTCCAAGGATATTTTCTGCATTGATAGTAAATAATTAAGGGACTTAAATAAACCATCAACTGCTGTCTCTGTTTGCCTTTCAAGGTGAGGGGCAACTATAGAAACTCTCTGCTTGATGTCATCCATAGGCCATTAGGATCTGGAAAACATTCTAAAGTTTTAAGTGGTTCGCTGTCTCTGGTCTGAATGCTGCATCCTTTCCCGGATCCCTGCATAATTGAAAGGAACCAAATCGATTGCATCAACATAGGTGAAGGGAGCTCTCTGCCCAGGGAGAAGAAACAATCTACCTGTGGGCAGGAAGAATCATCGAAGTGACCCAGACAGCTGGTGCAAATGTACCAGTGACTAAAAGATTTGTTTCTATATTTAGAAGAGAAGGATCCTGGGCATGATCCCAAAACTTGATGGTTTTTTTTCCTTCTTTGGATTTTCTCTAAGGGTGTGAGTGCCTTTCAGACAGATGGCTGAGATGATTTGCTACTCTCACTTCATGTATTTTCACTGGCTTTTGGTTTCAACTGAAGAAAATTTTAGATCATTTTACATACCCCTGGCCTACTACTTTATAAACGTGTGTCTGTTATCCTGGAAAAATGGCCAAAGAAATGGTCCTGAATATAGGAATAGATGTCAGCTGAGAGAGTTTAGGTGATGCCCACAATCAAAAGCATGATTCTGGTTGGAACACCTGCACCTGGAGGTAATGGAAATACCCAGTTTGCACACTAAGTATGACACTTTAGTTCTCACTGTCTCTTCCCTTAAAGAAAGTCTGGGCTAGAGGAGGTGCCTCGGTTGGTAAAGTGCAGTGCAGGCATAACCCAGGGCTGCAGCCCCAGCATCCATGCATTTGCTGCAGCAGTGCATATGTTTAACACTCAGTGTTGGGAGGTAGGGACAGGGTAGCTTGCTGGGGATTGCTGAACAGCCAGACTAGCTACTTGGTGAGTTCCAGTGTAGTGAGAAAGCTTATTTCAGGACTAAAAGTGGGGCAACTGAGGCAGACACCTGGAGTCAACCTCTGACCTCCATGTAGACTGCTTTTCCATGAAATAAGTCTGTTACCTGGGAACATCTAGCCAAGTTTCCCATCCAATTAGGTGAGAAATACATGGCATTAAACCTCCTTGTCATCATGGATGCTTCTTGTTAGCTGGGTTATGAAAAGCTGTTAATTAAAAGACTGGTTTCCAAGTCGGGTAGTGGTGGTGCATGCCTTTAATCCCAGCACTCAGGAGGCAGAGGCAGGTAGATCTTTGTGAGTTTGAGGCCGGCCTGGTCTGCAGAGCGAGTTTGAGGACAGTCAAGCCTACACAGAGAAACGCTGTCTCGAGGAAAAAAAAATAAACCCAAACAAACAAAAAACTGGTTTCCTGCACTTTTGCTTATTTTGACTGGTGGCTGCCAGATTTTAGCCTCTCATAGGTATCTGGAGACTGAGGAGACCCTAGACTACAGTGAGATTTAAAAGAAACCACCTTGGTGTGAATAGGCTAATATAGAGGGAATAAGAGAAGATTGCAAGGGCAATCTAAGTCAAGAAGTTTACCTAAATTCTGTGATATTCACAGGCTTTACCATGTGTGCTGGGTTTGCTTCTTGTCAAGAAAAGCTAGGGTCAAGCTGGGAAGAGGGAACCTCAGCTGAGAAAATGTCTCCACCAGATTAACCTGTACGCAAGTCTTTTTTAAAATGATGAATAATGTGCGAGGACCACACACACTGCACAGGTGATCTTGGGTTGTGTAAAAATTCAGGCTGAGAAAGCTGTGGCGGGCAAGCCTGTAAGCAGCCTTCCTCCATGCTCTTTGCTTCAGTCCCTGGCCTTGACTTCCCTTAATGATGGACTGTGATGGGGAAAATGTAAACTGGTGTGGGACAATTCTGTATTCTGTCAATTATGTTTTAAATAAAAGCTGATTGGCCAGTAGCCAGGCAGGAAGTGTAGGTGGGACAACCAGACAGGAAGTAGAGGCTAAGCAATGAGTACAGGAGTATTCTGGGAAGAAGGAAGCTCTCTCTGCAGTCCTGTTCAGACACCAGACACTGAAGAAACAGGATGTGACCTGCCCCACTGAAAAAGGTACTGAGCCATGTGGCAAACATAGATAAGAATAACGGGTTAATATGTAAGTTATAAGAGCTAATACAAAGCCTGAGCTAAGGGGCCAATCGGTCTATAACTTATGGAGACTTCTGTGTGATTTTCCTTGGGACCTAATGACTGTGGGAACTGGGCAGGACAGAAACCCCAACAAGCAGGTCCTCATGTTACAGTAAACTAAATTAATCTCTTTCTTCCCAAGTTGGCTTAAGCCCAGTAATAGAAAAGAAAATAATATGATGAAAATATGACATAGCGCAAATTCTTATTGGTCTTAATAATAAAAACCTGCCTGGAGTTAGATATTAGGGGGTGAAAGCTGAAAGATCAGAGAAGCAGAGCAGCCAGCCACTAGTTCTTACCTCTACTGAATCCTCAGACCAAAGGGGTGATCCTGTCCCTATGAATTCTCAAACTGGATGCCTTGAGTTCCTGAGCTCCTGTCTCCTCCCGCCTTATATTCCTCTTTCTGCCCAGCTGTATGCCTTCCTGTCTCTAGTGTTGGGATTAAAGGTGTGTGACTCCCAAGTAATGGGATTAAAGGTGTAAGCCACCACCTCCTGGCTCTGTTTCTCTTTGAGACTGGGTCAATCTAGTGTAGCCCAGGGAGGCCTTGAATTTACAGAGATCGGTATGCCTCTGCATCTCAAGTGTTGGGATTAAAGGTGTGTGCCACCATTGCCTGGCCTCTATGGCTAACTGCTGGCTCACTCCACACTCTGATCCTCAGGTAAGCTTTATTTGTTATAGCAGAAACAAAATATCACCACAATATACTTACTAGTTGAGGACGAAATTTAAGACTTAGCCAGAGAGCTGGCCAACAGGTAAGAGTACTGTGGGCAGTTTGCTCCACCATTTCCACTACCCATTGGACTCTGTAACCTACAATAACACTCTGCCACCCCAACCCACTGAACCCATCATCCTCCCCTGGTCAACCATCCCCCACAACATCAGCATCCTCACCCGGCCAACCATCCCCCACAACATCAGCAGGCCCTAGAGGCACAAGCACCACCTACACCAGTTGGAAGAGCAGACCCACACTGCTGCCCAATCCTACCTATAGCATCCTTCCTGTGAACAGTCCTCTCCAGCCACATCAGCAGACCCTATAGGCACACGTGCCAGCCACACCATTTGGAAGAACAGGCACAAGCAAAACCTACACTAGTTGGAAGAACAGACCCCATAGACACAATAAAGCCCACCCCACCCAGAAGAACTGGATGATATGCTGGATCTAGGTGGCCAATCCCCCACAAACCTGAGCTGAGATGACACTACTCAACTTGACAACCTGCCAATCACTAGAACCCTTGGCCATTGAGGCCAAAAGAAATTAATAATAATAAAAAAACAGACAATAAAGGAACAAAAGACCCTTCCAACAAATACATCACAAGAATCAACACCTGCACCTATAACTATCCCAAACCCAGATAGGTAAATGGCAGTGTAAGAACAACATAAAAAGCAATATGGCACCACCAGAACACAGTGGTTCTACAATAGCAAGACCTTAACATCCCAACACAGATGAAGCAGAAGAAAATGTTCTTAAAAATAACTTTATGAAGATTATAGAGGCCCTTAAAGAGGAAAAAATCCCCTTAAAGAAACTGAGGAAAAGACAAATCAAAAATTGAAAGAAATCAATAAATCCCTTAAGAAAAGCCAAGAAAGCCAAGAAAAGAACCAATCAAACAGGTGAAGGAAGCAGTTCAAGACTTGAAAATTGATATAGAGGTAATAAAGAAAACACAAACCAAGGGAATTCTGGAAATTGAAAATCCAGGTAAATGAATAGGAACTACAGATGCAAGCATAACCAACAGAACACAAGAGATGGAAGAATCTCAGGCACTGAAGATACAATAGAGGAAGTAGATTCATCAGTCAAAGGAAATATTAAATCCAACTAATTCTTAACACAAAACATCCAGGAAATCTGGGACACCATGAAAAGACCAAACCTAAGAATAATAGGTATAGAAGGAGAATAATACCAGCTCAAAGGCACAGAAAATATATTAAACAAAATTATAAAAGAAAACTTTCCCAACCTGAAAAGAACGTGCTTATGAAGGTACAAGAAGCTTATAGAACATCAAATAGATTGGACAAACAAAAGCCCCACCACCACATAATAATCAAAATGCAAAACATATAGAATAAAGAAAGAATCTTAAGAACAGTAAAGGAAAAAGACCAAGTAACATGTAAAGGCAGACCTATAAGAATTATACATGACTTCTCAATGGAGACTCTGAAAGCCAGAAGGTCATGAATAGACATTTTTCAGATACTAAGAGATCACAAATGCCAGTCCAGGTTACTATACTCAGCAAAACTTTCAGTCACTCTTGTGGATATATTCAAAGGATGCTCAATCATACCAGAAGGACACTTGCTCAACTATGTTCATAGCAGCATTATTCATAATAGTCAGAACCTGGAAACAATCTAGATGCCCCTCAACTGAAGAGTGGATAAAGAAAATGCGGGACATTTGCACAATGGAGTATTACTCAGCTCTTATAAATAATGGCTGATGGGGAACCTCTGTCAGTCCATGATCTTGAAGAGGTTGGACCAGGTTAGGACGTGACCTTTTGGGTACCCTGAGAAAACCACCAGCCGCCCAGGGTGCACTCTCTCTCTCTCTCTCTCTCTCT